>JAYKAV010003154.1:1530621-1714162 GCA_035582835.1 Phoebastria nigripes
GACACCTCCCTACTCCTGCTGGCCACACTATTTCTGATACAGGCCAGGATGCCGTTGGCCTTCTTGGCCACCTGGGCACACTGCTGGCTCATATTCAGCYGGCTGTCGACCAACACGCCCAGGTCCTTTACTGCCGGGCAGCTTTCCAGCCACTCTTCCCCAAGCCTGTAGCGTTGCATGGGGTTGTTGCGGCTGAAGTGCAGGACCCGGCACTTGGCCTTGTTGAACCTCATGCAGTTGGCCTCGGCCCATCGATCCAGCCTGTCCAGATCCCTCTGCAGAGCCTTCCTACTCTCAAGCAGATCAACACACCCGCCCAACTTGGTGTCATCTGCAAAGTTACTGAGGGAGCACTCAATCCCCTTGTCCAGATCATTGATAAAGATATTAAACAGAACTGGCCCTAATATTGAGCCCTGGGGAACACCACTTGTGACCGGCCACTAACTGGATTTAACTCCATTCGCCACAACTCTCTGGGCCCAGCCATCCAGCCAGTTTTTTACCTAGCGAAGAGTACRCCCGTCCAAGCCATGAGCAGCCAGTTTCTCCAGGAGAATGCTGTGGGAAATGGTGTCAAAAGCTTTACTAAAGTCTAGGTAGCCAGCATCCACAGCCTTTCCCTCATCCACTAAGAGGGTCACCTTGTCATAGAAGGAGATCAGGTTAGTCAAGTAGCACCTGCCTTTCATAAACCCATGCTGACTGGGCCTGATCACCTGGTTGTCCTGCACGTGCCGCATGATGGCACTCAGGATGATCTGCTCCATAACCTTCCCCAGCACTGAGGTCAGACTGAGAGGCCTGAAGTTCCCTGGATTCTCCTTCTGGCCCTTCTTGTAGATGAGCGTCACATTTGCTAACCTCCAGTCAACTGGGACCTCCCGGTTAGCCAGGACTGCTGATAAATGATGGAAAGTGGCTTGGGGAGCACTTCCGCCAGCTCGCTCAGTACCCTTGGGTGGATCCCACCTGGCCCCATAGACTTGTGTGTGTCTCCGTGGTGTAGCAGGTTGCTAACCATTTCCCCTTGGATTATGGGGGCTTCATTCTGCTCCCCATCCCTGTCTTCCAGCTCAGGGGGCTGGGTACCTGGAGAACAACTGGTCTTACTATTAAAGACTGAGGCAAAGAAGGCACTGAGTACCTCAGCCTTTTCCTCATCCTTTGTCACTATGTTTCCCCCCACATCCAATAAAGGATGGAGATTCTCCTTAGCCCTCCTTTTGTTGCTAATGTATTTATAGAAACATTTTTTATTGTCTTTTACAGCAGTAGCCAGATTAAGTTCTAGTTGGGCTTTGGCCCTTCTAATTTTCTCCCTGCATAACCTCACAACATCTTTGTAGTCCTCCTGAGTTGCCTGCCCCTTCTTCCAAAGGTCGTAAACTCTCCTTCTTTTCCCGAGTTCCAGCCAAAGCTTTTACTTATTTTATTTAAAAATAATCAAAGGAAGACATTTCTTTTAATTTTGGGGGTATTTTGTTTGTTTGTTTGTGTGATTTAGATTCCATATAAGAGTCTGGTTCCCCTTTTCTTGTACTAAATGAAATTGTTTCAAATGTGCCTGTCACACAATGACAGACTATTACAATATGCTTCTAATGAAGGAGCTAAATACATCAAATAACTTTCTGACAGGTTTTTTTTTTGGTTGGTTGGACAGGTATCTGTTATTGTTTCTCATTTTTTTAACTATTCAGTTCAAATTGTCAAGTAAAACAGAAACAAACAAACAAACCAACCGTGAACATATGAAATAATAATCCCATGTGAAAAAACTACATAATGTAGGGGGAAAAAAAGACAAACAGTGCTTTTAAAGATAATTTTACGAGAGGTCACCTCGACATTTCTTCTTTACTTGACTGAAATAGTCTGTTTAGAATATATAATGGAAAACGTCTGACCTGTGAACTAAACCAAACATGCTGTAAAAATAGTGGGATCTTTATTAATGTATATTAGCAAGCCCGAATATTTTGTTGCACAGGGGTCAGTTGGAAACACTGTAATCTAATTTCTCTTCAGTTTCATTTATGTGCACAGACATTTGCTCCTGTAACAGGGAAGACTGTTTCTTTTGGCAGCAGCCACGATGTGGAAGCCTCCAGTATTTGCAGGCTGATAATAGGACTAATGTGCTGGCGCCCTGACAGAGGGCACAGGAGGGCATGCTATTAGATAAGTGTTTCTGCTACATTACCCAGACAGCATTGCCCTTCACAGAATGTTCCAGCCATTGTGCAGTTTGATATCACATAGCTATAGAATGCTAATGCCAACATAATTATGTATTTTGGCTTCCTTTTTGGCAATAGTCTGTACTTAAGCAAAATTTAGTACCACCTTATATGCTCCTACAGCTGGATAATTAAAGGGCATTTCAGTTTTCAGAACAGGGAACTAATGATATGAAGATCAGTGGCTATTTAAAGAGTTATTTGCTGTGCTTAGGGAGTCCTGACAATTAGGTCTGTTTTCAGGCACAAAATATATTTGGTAACAAAAGGATGACAGTTCGGTGCAATTTAGCCAAATTTGTTTCTCCCGGGTTAATGTGTGTGTTACATAGGCTTCCTTGCATTTTCCCTTGGCAAAGAAAACTCTTGCTTTTAAGTAGAATTTGCAGATGCATAGCTTTAGTTTGAATGTGTGACAAACATTATGTGATAGAGCTCCAGGAAACTCAGAATTAAGACTGCATTTTCACAAAATGACACAGACTGGTAGTGAAGGAACAATGAGACACTTGCTCCTGTCCCAAAGGAATATAATGTTCTCACTGATCAATTTAAGGAAGTCTCTGTGCAGTACAGGATATCTTAAAATGAGATAAATCTGCAAAGAAGGTGAAAGTATTAACTTGATTTATGGACCGGCTTTCTGACTTGTCCTCATGGGTACCCAGCTAGAAAGTTATTTTCAATTCTTATTTATTGGTGAATATCAGCATAGAGATGTCCATAGAGAACAGCTGGGAACTGCAGGTACATTAACGTGCTCTGAGCAAAACGTGGTCACTAGAAACTAACTCAATCCTGATAGCTGACTTGGCCATGAGTGTGTAAATGAAAGCCTAGGTCGGATTCTTGTGTCAAACTAAGTGGTAACTCAAGGAGCAGGATTTGACCCACCATGCACTTACAACGGTTTTAAGGTTAATTTAAAAACATTAAATTACCATGAGTTTAGCAGCACATGGCGCTTCTGCATGAGAATTGCTGTGTTCCCAAGGAGGAACAGGGGCCATATGTGTTTCGAGTCTGCTTTTCCCCACACGACGGCAAGGGCGAGATGTGTCGGCATTGTATTGCTTGCAAGCATGTGGCATCCATGGCTGCTCTCAGCGCTGAGGAGGAGCTGCCTGGCAGCTCCCCTCAAGCCTCGCTCCTGAGCCTTGCGAGCTTCCCGGGGAGCCTCTCCGTAGCCTTAGAAGGTTCCCTGGCTTCAAATGAGCTAAGTAAGCTCTGGATGACAGCCCGTCACACAAAGCAGCTGCTCCTTCCCGCTCCCCTCGGAGGCTGGCTCCCGACCCCAAATTCCTGCGGCATTCCGACCCTGTGGTGTTTACACGGAGGGAGGGCTGGGATCGAGGGGGCCAGGGCACAGCCATGCCCCACTCTGCCTCCTTGCCACTATCGGCAGCGAGAGGGGTGGCTCAGAGCGGGCTGTGAGCGGGACAGGTTTTGCCACAAGATCATTTGCCTGATTACTAAAGAAGTCATTATGCTCAGCTTCTCAGTGGCTCGGTATCTACTTAGAATATAAATAGATAACATATTCCACCCCCCCGCCCCCAAACTGGATCTATAGCATACGGAGGTTCAAGTGACAAAGCATTCCACGCAGCAGGGTTTGTATATCCTGGATTTGGATCTGTGTATTCACAGCTATATTCCACATGGAGGTCTGGTTGCAACGGATCTTGAAGTAGCTCTTTCTCATGCAGAACTATTAGAATTAGTATGTTATAGCTGGTGTCCTCAGCTGTTCAGTCCTGCAGAGAAGCATCTAAAATGATTGCACTTCTGCCTTCTTCTTCATTCTTATGCTATATGGCTTTTGATGCACAGCTTATGAGAAACAGTAAGGTATAACTCATCAAATAAAGTGTACCTAACCAAAATTCCTTTAATTCTGATACCTAAAGGCTATCAGTGCTATGCAGCTTGTTTGGCACTGATAGATGAAGTAAATTATGTGGTCAACTCTAAGAATCAACAATAAAGCATTTTATAATTATATAACAGGAAGCCATGCTCACAAATTCCCCTTGAAAGGGGGAAATCAGTGAGTGATTTACCCGTTCTATGATGGGTAAGAATTACTAGGAAAGCACAGCAGAAATGGAAACAAAGTCACCAGCAGGTAAACTCTAATGAAATACTGTTTTTGAATATTGTTATATCAATGATCAATTTGCATCATGCTTAATAGCATTCATCATTAAAAATGGAAACGCRTCAATTATTGTATATATCCATTTACTCACCTATGCTTCTGAGGACATTAAAAAATGAAGGATAATTAATTAGGGACCACATAGTACCTAATTTTTAAAGTTTCATCTTGTGATTTTCAAAAGAAGCCACACTCCCTTGCATCTGCAGCCTCAAGGGTGAAAGGAGCTCCGCGCAGTGACAAGAGTTGCTTCGGTCCCAGCAGCCACAGGAGGGTCTCCTGTTTCCTTCCAACACCTCTCCCACTCCTGTTCTTCCCTGCTCCTCTCCCCCAGTAAATCTGGTAGCACGTACAATGCTTTGAGCAGATGGGTAGTAAATACAGAGCTGGAGATTATGTCTGACAATTAAAATAAAAGTGTCTGACTCCACATTATGAGTTACATTAGCTAAAGACCTCATATCGGGCTTCTATTTTAAATACCTACATTTTCTAAGTGTGAACATTTTTTCCTGACTAACCTTTTAAGAAAGTGCAGTGTTTAGAGATACCTACATTTCGGAGTGCCAAACTTGATACCATATAAGGGTCTGTTTTACGGACGGAGCCAAGAGCTCTCCCTCTCAAGGCAGGCCCCTCGCGGCAGCCCCGGGGTGGGCACCGGCTCCCCGGTCCCCGACCAGCATTCCAGCCCYCAGCTCACACTTTACGTGCTCCAGCAACTGGGTGCACACAAGTGTTAGGCAGTACACCTGCAAAACCAGTTGGTCCCTATAAATTTTACAAGTGCGAATTCTAACACTTGCGTGCCCCACGGCTGCTGCTGCTGCTGTGGCACTTCCAGCAGGGAGGTTCGAGTGTAAAAATTTGCCGTAGCAGGTTTATGAGTGAATGCTCAACCCAGTGCCAAAAATTCTGCCGTAATGCCATTATTAGAGCTCCACGCCTTGCACCATTCCACACCGATGCTAATAGTGCTCGTGCTGAATAGGTCTTAAGCAAGGGAGGCTTGTAAGCTTTTTCCCAGATCTCATGAGGTAGAAGGTATCACCACCGACAGAGATTTTGTTTTTGTTTTGTGTTTACTGAAAACAAGAAGTCTGTTAACCTTGGCAGAACTCAATAAGATTTATCCCCAAAACCAATGAAATGTGACACACTTAACTCCCAAAAACTCTTGGTGGTATTTCATAATGAGGTATGTCACTACATTTTAGGTTTCCAAGCTGTTTTGTCTTGTTTTCTTTACTGACTTCATGTTGTTCTAATGCTATTTGCAGATGACAACGTTAGATAAATTTAAAGGCTATATGGCTTAAAAGTTACATGATATCGTTTTCCTGGCCTGATAGCCATAAACAGAACTGAGAACAGGAATAAGCCTTTTAAGAAAGTAGAATTCATACCTGCCAGCCAGCTGAAACTGGGAGCAGTTTGTTCCCAGATTTATTTTTTTAATTGGATACAGTTTGAGCAGATGCCTGTAAAGAGCCATTACATAGTAGCTACTTAGAAGGACCCTGTGAGGTATGGGAGTGCTGCTACAAACAGAAATTTAAAGGGCTAAAGTCACACTTTTAACAGACAAAATGGCTGTAAAAGACATAAATACATTTCTCCGTACCATCCTTTCCTTTTTTAAGTGAAACCGAAATCTAGAACAAGGACTATAATAAATATCAGCAATAATTCAATTTCCTCTTCTGCCAAATGCTGAGCCACTGAAAGCATCTGGGAAAAGTTCAGCACCAGATATCTTCCTCCACTAGAAATGTCTTTGCACTTCCTTTTCTGCCGTATCAATACTATTTCATCATTCCATCTACAACAGTAGTAGCTAACCCCCATTGCCTTGTTCCAGCCTCTGTAAGTTCCTTGTTCCTCTTCAGCCTTCTTATTCTTAGCTCTCTTTCTCTCTGGTTGGACCTTGGTAACTTCTCATTGAGAAGTTTACCATAGACCTGCTGTCACTGTTTTCCTCCTCTTCAAGTCTTTCTCTAGCTCTCTTGTTGCTCTGCATGCTCTGGTGTCCTGACTTCTCCTTGATGTTCACAGTTCTTGCCTCAGTTTTCTGCTCTTCACCTCCTAGCAGGGTTCAGGCCACCCTGGCTCCTGTCTTCTACCTGCTTTCCCGTTGTTCTTACCAGTGCCCTCAATGATATCTCTGTGTCTCAAGAAGTCTCCAGCTGAAGGAATCGCCTTCATATTCAAACACCTTACTGCTTCCAGTAGTTGTTTAGTCATAGTCTTCTCCTTGCCTTCTGGACCCCCATGCTATCTTCTCCTGATTCTCTTCTTTACTCATTTGAAATGTTGTTGCTTCCCTCCCACCTTCTCTAGGTACTCCATAGAGCTTATACTATGAACTATCATTTAAATTTAGTCTGTTGGCTATTGTTCCTTACCTAATTGTAAAGATGCTTAATTCATATTCCACCTCCATAGTAAAATATCCCCAACATGGTTATCTCATTTGCAAAACTGATTACATTTTAAAAAAAAATGTATTTCGTTTCAGAACTGCAAAACTTATCACACAGGTAAACACTCTAACATACTACCTATATAGCATGTTTACCATTGCTCTTTTAGAATAAATCAGAACTGTTCTGCTGCCTGTGATAGGTACTATAAAACATTAAAGAGCAAATAACAAAGGGCATTCACCTTATCTCAAATGGCAGAGGTGTGTTATTTGTAGTCTATTCCTGCTCTCTCCTCAAAACTCCCTCCTCTGCTGATGATACAGGTTTTAAACCCTTGTATGAAAAAAGTTTTGCAGACTTTTCTCTTGATGGCTTTTGCACATTTGGATTGCATGTTTGGCCCAATCTTATCAAAATTAGGACATAGTCAGGCACTGTTTCAGCTGGGAGGCAGAAACCAATAGCTGAGAGCTGATAAGAAGCTTCTTAAAACTACCTCCTACCTGCTCCTGAGTCTGTAAGCACTATTCCTCTGTTTCATTTTGAAGTCTAACAGCTCTGAAGAGCCAATTATTTGAGCTTATCTGTTTGTCTTTCCACTGGATCAGAAGGGACAGAAGGAAAGGCTCACATCCAGACTTAGCACTCCCCTGCTCCGTGGGGGTGGATAAGTGACATCAGGAACGTGCCACCATTCCCAACCAGCCCTCACCCGCAAGGTTTCATTTCCACGGGCATGCAGGAGCAGGGTGGAGAAGGCTGGTGTGCAGATCTGGCTTTGGTGCAGAGTTAGGAGTTAGGATATGGCCAGAGCGCACACCCCGGCTCAGAAACATGGAAATGCTCTCAGATCTGGTAATGCAGGTATAACTGTAGCCATGAAATTGTGCAGGGACTCTTGGCAACCCCAGGATTTCAGCTGTTATTTTCCATCTCTCCCTCCAATTTTCTTTTGCCAATTGAGGGGGTTCCAGCTATGCTGCACCACGGAGAGGGTTCCCCCTTGGTCAGGTTGGCCGGCTCTCTTCTGATTGCCAACCTCCCATACAAAGAGTTAAGAGAATAAATGGTCAGAAGGGTAGGATACACACTGAAGGTCATCCTGGATATACCTAACTATCTAAGCACCCAGGGAATGACAGGGTCACTTGATGACCATCAGTTATTACAATATTTAAAGTAGGTCAGAGAAGCCCTGGAATATCTGCTTCACTGACTGAAACACATGTTAACAGTCTGAAACCCAATATTGTGAGAGGGCAGTCAGGACTTGTGTGACTTTCACAGTTGAACCCTGCCAAAGTGAACCAGACAGCAGTTTAAATAAAAAGAGGAGAAAAGAGAAGTTCAAACATAATCTTCTGGGAAACAATAAGCTTACTTTATTACAGTTTGTGCAAGTGACCTTGTAGAACATTTCTGTACTGCAGAGAGTAAGATTTTATGTCATAAAAACAGTCAGAAAAGGAAAAAAGGAAAAGGGACTAAGTTTTGCCTGGGGTAAACTGTTACTACTGAAGCTGTGCCAGTTTATACTATGACTTTGGTCAAGGTTTCTCATGATCAAAAAAACACAGCACCAAAACTTGGGCTGAAAAAAGAACCATCCACAACAGGGAGTCTAATACATCAATATAAAGCTGCTCTACAGAGCACTCAGATTTATTCTGTAGGGAGCCACATTTGCTGTCCAGGGCACGGGTTGCATGACCTAAAATGCCTTTTCCATCTATTTCGGTGATGCACAGTTATTTTAGCAGCTTCGTTTCTTTTCTCCTCTGCCGGGTAATAGTATTAGCGGTGGATCTGCCAGAGGAAACCAGGGCTCTCAGACAGTTGTAAAAATCGACTGATGCCTTCAGAGCACGTGAGCGAGCACCTCGCAGCCCGGGCTTGGAGCAAGCTGGAAGGAGGAACGTGGGGCAGGCTGTCATCTCCCCCGGCGGCAGCAAGCGCTGGAGGCTGCGGCTCCAGCCCGCCGAGCCAGGGGCGGTTCTAGAGCCGCATGTGCACTTGTTTACTACAGGTTGCAGGCTGCTGCCCTGTTTTGTTGCCTTGCTGCTTTGCTCCCATTCATTATTTCCCCTGTTTGTTTATTCTGCAGCATTTATGGCTATCCCTCTGGGGATCTGAGGAATCGCATTAAGGACTCGTCTATCTTATCACGGGAGACAAGCTTTCTACTCCAGAGGCTATCTCCGTCAGGCCCCTGGAGCCGGCAGGCGAGCTCTGTGAGAGGCACCACACAATCGCGGGCAGCGCTGAAAACAGTTCGCTTTAACTCTTTCCTTGCGGAAGACTTCTCGGCCAGAGGGGAAATAGCAGCCCTCCCTCCGATCAATTACTGGCTGAAGCAGTATTGGAAAACTAGGCAGGACTGCTTTGAAGACAGGTGATTCCGGGGGATTGCCAAAGGCACAGTCTTAAAAAGCAGCGGAGGAGGGGTGCAGCTGTGGATGAGAGGAGCCCGTGCTTCAGACCCTGCCACCACCCCAAGTCTCTTCCCAGCTTTGAAAGGAGACGGTATTTCATGCACTGATTGCTGGTACAAAGCCGAAGGGAATGAAACCTGCAAACCTCCCTTAGTCCAATGCCACTCCCCAGCCCAGAATAAAATCAAGGCTGGACCTTTTCCTGTTGTGAATCTGTTTCTCTCCCTTCAAGCACCTGACTTGCACTTAAGAGAAATGTATATRTGGACTAGCGTGCACCATCTCATCCTTATACACTGCTTTTATCAGGATATGCAAGATTATGTGAGCAGTTTACACACACACGCAAACATACAGCAATGCAATTACAAGCTAGAGTGTGTAATGCAAACAGATGAGCCACCAGCAGAACTGGCAGAAAGCAAGTATCTGTTTTAGCTGTTGGCTCTTTTCTGAAGTACCAATAGCACAGCAGTCACCCAGCTGAAGCCATGGAAAGAAGTGCATGATTCACCTCAGTGCATTTCTCATGTGTCACAGATTCTTCCCTATCTGAAATCAGAGGGGCCAAAGTATCCCAAGAATCCTTCTGCAGGGGCTGTCCTTGCATAACAAAAGTACCTCTGTTTGGACTATGAAATAAGCTCCCTGCTTTTACCTGTGGAATTCCTTTGAACATCCCAGGCCTGAAAACTACTGAATTCTCTGCAACAGCTTGCAATGGTTAAAGGCACAGGAGAAAAAGATCCTTCAAAAATATCCTAACCTACCAGCTGTCTAAAAAAAAAAAAAGGGCTGAAATATCAGGAGAGAGATGTTTCCACGTGAAACAGAGTTCATCTGTGTATAATTTGCACAAAGCTAAAAGGGCTTGCTTGTTTACAAACGTATTTTATTTGACAACACAGATTACAAGAAACAGAAAGCCCATTGCAGAAATCAGCAGTGTCATGTAATGATAGCGTGATCAAGACCCCCACAGCTCTAACGTTAGTGCAGGGAGCACACTCCTCTACGTGCAGAACCCCTCCACTCCCCAACTCCTGCTTGGAACAAAAGCCCTGAATATGTTTTGCTTTGTTCCTAAATTGTATTTTTAGACAGCATAAAACATGGCATAATAAGGGAAGCTTACTCCAGTTTCAGCTGTGCTGAAGGACATGCTGAATCCCAAGCTGAGTGAACAGATACCCTTTACTATTAAAAAAGATCAGGAAGATTGCTGATTTGCAGCCCTTTCCCACTGCAACCTTAGGCAAACAGAATTTAATTAGATCAATAATGATCAAAGTTACTTTGGGCAGAGAGGACTTTCAGTTCCTTTAATGTGATGAATCCACTGCCTCAAAAGGAAAAACAAAAACAAAACAGAAAAGAGAAAGTCAGGGGATTTTTGTCAGCCCTAATCATTTAAAATAGTTTTGTTGTTCTCCTTAGTTCAAAACGCTGGGTACCGTCACAATAGCTCTTTGATATCGGACACTGATATTGATCTGGGTGCATCTGTCTCCCTCAGCAGCTGATAATGACAGCACACGTGATTTCCTGTTATTGAAGCCCCACAGACATTTCTGGAGCCGGAGCTTGGCAGCTCCAGGGATCCTTTCCCATCAGCAGCCCAGCGTCCAGTGCTCTCATTGCCTTTCAGCCGATGTAAGGAGGATACGCTGCAGCCTGGCTGAGTTGTAAACAACTTGTTTACCTCCTTCTCGGTGTAATCTGTCCCTGCTTCTATCAGCTCCTGTGGCATCAACAGAGCATTAAAACCCCCCGAGCTCATAGGTTGATGTGCAGAAAACAACCCAAGGAGCCTTTCCAGGCTCTTGCTTTCTAGGGCACGGGAGGTTATTTATACCTGTTGTTTCCAGTCAGCCAAAGCAGCCCTGCTTTTGCATGAGGTTAGCTTTGAAGAAAACTAGTTTTTGACGTTCATCCTGCTGGCGTGAAAATGTAAGCAGTGTGGGCCTGATTCTGCTCTTCCTGCAAAGCTGCATTTGGGTCAGGCAAAAAGCAACACTGTCTTTTTCACAGGCGGTTTACATTTGAATAGAAAAAGTGCAAGGTGTGCATGACTTATAGATCCCCAAATGCCAGGGGAGCACCCATCAATACTGCAGCAGAAGGCTGGGTCGAGGGGTAAAACCCCTAGAGATTTTAACCAGTGTGCAAAAGGAGGGGAACCTGAAAACATTGGGAAAGTCTTGACTCTGTCCCCTCCGTACTCCTGACCGGGACTTTGGAACAACTGCACAAGACACTGACCCAGAAACAACTTCCCTGGGGTTTAGTGCAGCGGGCAGTGAATAAGAGTGACAGGGCTCCCCTTGTGAGTGCACTGACTTTGTACCCGAGGTGCAGAGCAGCTCTCAAGCGCCCTCAGATCCTGCTCCTGTTGAAATCGAGGGCAAACCTCCCAGCAGATTTGGGGATTTTAAGAAGTGATGGGTATTCATGCAGCACAGATTCGAAGCTGGCTGTAGTTCACAACGCTCTGTGCCCACGCATCTGAGAAAGCACAGTACCCGTGCGGGGGACGCTTTCCCTGTCAGCCTCCCATCTGCAGAGCACAGAGGATCAATAACAGGCAACTGGTTTTGGAGATGCTCTTTACTAATGATTTTGAATTACTTTTGCAAACTTGTTCTGGGAAGTAATCGCTCTTAATGCAAGAATACTTTTCCTTGTGTCTTACACTACCTGCTTGTCCAGTTTCATGAAAAACTTGAAATGCTATAAAATAAAACCCAAGCAGTTACTTTTAGTGCTCATGCTTGAAAATAGAAACTTGGTTTTGATAAATAGGAGCTTCTGTCACCCTCAGGCACAATAGTGTCAAGAGTTTTTATATTCAAATTGAACCAGAGCTGTTGCAAGATCATGACAGTGTATTTAGCAGAATAACCTGAACAGGGTGATAATCCAAGCAACCTCTTTTAGGCATTGCCTCATCTTGGGCAGGTGCCCCTGGGAGAAGGTGGATGTTGGAGGGGAGGGCGAGGAAACATCTAATCTGCCTGAACAGAATTGCCCAGATTCRCCGGTATGTCAGAAGGGAGAGGTGGAAACCAGCAGAGAGAGAGCCGGTGTCCCTCGCCTTGGCACTTCCCTGGTACTACCTGTGCAGGCAACTTGGGGAGTTCAAGAGGGTGGTCCAGCCCGTTGTTAGGCATCTGCCTTTTCTGTTGACCAAGAGCTTGTACTAGATGAATATTATTTTTACCTCTTCTCTTGAAGCTCAGCCACTGTTTTGGCAGGTATGCAACTGAAAAGGAAAAATATTGAAGGCCTTTTCCCAGAGACTAGGGAACTTGGCTGTGAATAAGAATAGATTTAAATCCTTGTCTCCACTTGTTTTTTGTCCCATGTTCAAGTAATATGTGCAAAAGGTAGTACCTCCTCATGATTTCAGTCACCTGGAGGGCTCCTCAGCGAAAAACGGGTACCTAAATATGGCCCACAACAGACAGGTCACTGACAGGACAGGACTCACCTGCCCAAAATAGCAAATTAAGGTAGATCCTGGTGAAAAGAGGCACTCACAGGGCTAGATCAGCCCTGGAAAGGAATGGACTGGACTACTGCCTGGCCATTAGATGAGTTTTAGACAGCATAGAAAAGGTTTGACTAGAYGATGAGAAACTGTGCGAATCTCATGAAGTTCAACAAGGCCAAGTGTAAGGTTCTGCACCTGGGTTGGGGTAATCCCAAACACGGATACAAGCTGGGTGATGAGTGGATTGAGAGCAGCCCTGCGGAGAAGGACTTGGGGGTACTGGTAGATGAAAAACTGAATATGAGCTGGCAATGTGCACTCACAGCCCAGAAAGCCAATTGTATCCTGGGCTGCATCAAAAGAAGCATGGCCAGCAGGTCAAGGGAGGTGATTCTGCCCCTCTACTCAGCTCTCATGAGACCCCACCTGGAGTACTGCGTCCAGCTCTCGAGCCCTCAGCATAAGAAAGACACAGACCTGCTTGAGCGGGTCCAGAGGAGGGCCACGAAGATGATCAGAGGGCTGGAGCACCTCTCCTATGAGGAAAGGCTAAGACAGTTGGCATTGTTTAGCCTAGAGAAAAGAAGGCTTCGGGGAGACCTTATTGCAGCCTTCCAGTACTTAAAGGGGGCCTACAGGAAAGACGGGCAGGGACTCTTGATCAGGGAGTGTAGTGATAGGATGAGGGGTAGCGGTTTAAACTGAAAGAGGGTAGATTTAGATTGGATATAAGGAAGAAATTATTTATGATGAGGGTGGTGAGATACTGGAACAGGTTGCCCAGAGAAGTTGTGGATGCCCCCTCCCTGGTAGTGTTCAAGGACAAGTTGGATGAGGCTTTGAGCAACCTGACCTAGTGAAAGATGTCCCTGGCCATGGCAGGGGGGTTGCTCTAGGTGATCTTTAAAGGTCCCTTCCAACCCAAACCATTCTACAATTCTATGATTCTATGAAACAGAATTTCCCACTTTTTTTTCCATACGTTCATTCAAAGCCTGCTCATTATAACTGGCATTGAAACATTGAGATCTACTTCAAACTCAACTGATTCCCCACCGTATGGCCTGAATTACACAGTTAACTTCTGTGTCTTACCTGGCCCATGTAAAAGAAAGTTATTATCTTCCTTTGATTGCAGTTTATATAATAGACTGATCTATGACTGACAATGTGATGTATTTAGTTCTTCTGGAAGAACTAAATGTGGTTGGCAAACTGTTTTCACATTGCCTTTTTCCTGTTTTCATTATGATCATATACTCATGAAAATATTACAGAAAACAGTGTGAGGCTAAAGGTAGAAAAGTACAGACAGTAATAACATTTTCAGAAAGTTCAGAGTCATATGATTCCTAAATGTATTCTGCAGCTAGCTTCTAGATAGTAAATCGTTATTTAGTCAGACTATGAATAGTGAAAARAAATATTTCCCCCTTTGTTGTAAATAATAACTTACGTCCTTTTACTCCATGCTAAGTCCACTTCTTTAAAAGAAAGGAAACACATCCAGCTCTTGAGTTTTGTTTTTCATTGTGGTTTGTAGTGATATGGTTAGGAGAGGTACATAATAAATTAATGATAGGAAATTGCAGAATAGGTCAAGGTCACTTTGTGCATAAATTGGAGGTCTAGGAGTTGTCCATTTCATGCTATCTGGCTTATACCACGTTATTGATTTTTCACTCGGAGGAAAAAAGAGAGAGAAGGTCTTTGATAGATTTTTATATCCTCAGTCTGTTCTAAATCCGCCTTTGTTCTGGTCTTCCTGATGTTCCCACACTTTCATGGCAATAGCAAAGTCCTGCTAAACTGCAGTGCTGTCGTAACACAATGACTCAAAAACCAATGGCCATTTTAATCTCATAAAAAAACATTTGCRAGAAAATTAAGAGAGACTTGTAGCCTACACAGCCAAGAGGGAATGGACAAGGAAAACTCCTTTAACCTTTCATCTGACTGAGAAACAGAAGCCCAGTATCACCTGCTTTCTCCACCTCTCAGTATCCTTACAAAGAGAAGTGCAGTGCAGTGTAGAAGTTTAATTACCACACCCACAGGTAAAGCATAGCAATAATGCTATATAGTGAACTGTTTTAGATACAATTGAAAAATAATTCACAGTGAGGTCAAGGTAGAAACAGATCCCTGCGAGTCGGTTGCAGTTTCTGAAAGGAATGAAAACAACCCTGTCACTCACCGTTGCTGAAGAGGAGTAAACCTTTATACCTCTTGGAGGGGACAGCTAGCATCAGGGAGCTGATGCAAAATTAATGCCAGCGAGGATGCTTGGTTACTTGGGAAAGAGAAGAGACCGTCTGATGAAAATCACTAGGCAGGTTCCTCAAGGATCCAGCCATTAAAGTATTAATTGCTTTATATTTAAATAATAGATTTATTTGAAAAGATTTTTGGTAGTAAATGGTTAGCAGGGAGGGTGTTAGTATGATCACTTGTCTGAAAGGATGGTGTCAAACCCTAGTCTATCCATATGCCAATGTTAAATAACTTTTTTACTTAGCTCGTGTAAACAAACAAAGGGCGTTATTGGTCTGCAGGAAACCAATCACAACAGTTGAATGGAAAACTAATTTTTCATAGATTGGAAATTTTTTTCTATTCTTTATATCTCTTTTAGAGAAATGGCAGTAAAGTACATAGATAGCCTGTCCTGACTTTAGGAAGCTTTCAAGCACTAACTTTTCATTTTTATTTCTGCCTGTTTTCTATAATATAAGCTTAATTTCTCTGACTGTTCTTAAATACTTTTGTTCAAGCTTGTTGAACAGTATAATTAAATGCTTCTTGAGCTGAAGGGAAGGGCAGCATGTGAGACTACTTTCTAACACTATTAGCAGTGCGCCAGAATCATTGTAGTGCTAAGAGCCAAAAATCATGTGCTCCAGTCATGGAGTTCTGGAAATAGTTGAGCATAGGAGATAGCATCAGCTCCTCAGCCATCCCATTGTCACAATGCAGGATGAAGGCTGAAGGAAGGGGACTGGACATGAGCTGGGTCACACAGTAGCCCAGCAGTGTCAGTGCTAGCTGCCACTGCTGCCAATGTTCCTCTAGGAGCGGGGAATAGGAGTTACCTGGCACAGCAGCCCTAGTGTTACTTGCAATACATGGTATCAAGAAAGGAACAAGAATCTGTGCATGGCCCGACAGGCAAAGTTTGTCTGTCCCAGACTCTCTGGGAAGGAAGCCCGTCCAAGTAAGAGACTGGGTTGCAATCCTTTCTGCAGCGTGCATTTTGGTATGATACATTGCTTCGAGTGAAAACCAGGATTTCCATCTCCTGTCAGGCACGTAAATTCCTATCTTGTTTCCAATGATTTTTTTTTCACTTTCTTTGACCCAGTGACTCTTTGTCTATGTCTATACTGCTACCTAAAAGGTGCCTAATGTAGATTTACCTTTTGAGTAGTTTGTATTCATCCTCTTGCCACCAGCTACCTCAGAGTAGACTTCCCAGACCCCCACTAAGTATCTCTGATTGGGCCACTTCCCGTGTTTTTCCAACCATGATTCTCATCAGAATACGGTCTTTGTTGGATAATGGTGAAATATTGCAGTCTAGCAATCTGCTTCAGTAGAAAGGAACCCATTCCCTTCTCCCAAACAGATCCTCTCAGGTGGAGAAGGAGGTTTAACACACATCACTCCCGGGTGGGTTTTGTAGCCATCCACAGCAGAGTGGCATTTCTGTGAGAAATAGCTGTCACAGGTACTAAGCGTGGCAAGATGGCTCAGAGCTGACCAGTGGTCAGAGGTGCCTCAGGCCCTGAAATCAGACCTAATAACCACTTGTAGAGTGGCACTTCTTGGTAGTTGGGTTCCACCTCAGATGGTACTGAAACTGGCGATCAAGAAAAGGAACCAAACGAGAAAATACAGCTGATGAGGTCTGGCAGTGATAATAAAGCAGTATTTAAATAGTAGACTGGGATGATAATGAAACCATGCTGGCTTGGGAGAATCTGAGACTTAAAGGTAATGGTTTATATAAAGCAGAGAAGTAGCTACTAAGAACATTTAAACAATACAGGTCACAATTCCTGAATGTTAATGTGAAACAGTGAGTGTATTCAGTTCATATGAAATATGTTGCCAAATTCACAGACAATCATTTAGGTGATTCAGAATCATTAAAAATAGTATCAATACTTTTATGAAAGAATTTAGTATTAAAATAGGAGGGGTTTGTATTTCTCATTCACTGGGTTTACAGGCTTCCCTGACAAGATCAGCAAATACTACAAGAAAAATCTTGTAAATCTGACTAAGACAAAAGAATTATAAATTAAAGATCAGAGAAGCATTATTTTATTGGCATTTATTGCTATATTCACATTAAGTAATCAACAAATGCAGGAACACATGGCATATGAAGATGACAGAATTCTTAGTACTTTGTCTAACATTGGCTATTATTTGAAAAAAATTAATTTGAAATGGCTTAGAAGTTCTGGCATATGGATTTTAGATATGTTGAAACGTTGTAAGTGCAGGTTAAACTAATAATAAATGACTAATATATCAAGAGAGAATGAAGTGTCCTTTGAGTAGTTTCTGGATTAGTAGGAGGTGAGGCAGTCAACAGGTGGGTGGTGAGGGAACATTCATATATATTTAGTTGATATCACACAGGGGACAAAGCCTGACAGGAGCCTTGAAGTTTAGCCTGCAAAGCTTGACAACGGAGGTGTGCCATCCTTCAGGTTTGTTGTTGATTTGACTTTGGTGAATTCAGACTTCAGGGAGAGAACACAAAAACTGTCATACCCGAGGACAGATTTATCTAGCACACCACCAGTCCACCAGCAGGGACCAATAGCAGATGCTTAAGAGCATTCATAGCCGGTTTCACTTTATCTCACTATTTTCTCCTCCCATCCACCAACTTCAAAATACCACAAATGGGACACAATGGAGAAACTGGCCAGTGGAGGAGAGCCATACAGTACCATCCAGAGACATCTGCATAGTTTCCAAAAGCTGTGCAGATATATTGGCAGACTATGTTTAAGCTAAGCAGACTGTCCCTCAGTTCCACTGGTGATGGTTGAAGGATCTCCATACAGCATCCATTGCATGATCCAAACTGTGAATACAGTAGGGTAATACAGGATCATGCTAACTGGTTAACTGGGGTTTTATAGGCTATGCTGACTTTCTCAGATAAAATAGAAACAAACTTTTCCAATCCCTAGAGCCAAATACAAACTTAGACTTAGTAACTGAACATCTTTGGCTAATGGCTCACCATCCTACACAATACTATTCTTTCAATAGTGAGGAAACTATTTTCCTCACTTTACTAGTGAGGAAACAACTGTCTGTCCCCATCTGCAGACAACTTTTCTCCTACACAAAATGACTCCAAAGCTGTTTATTCTTGCTCTAAACCTTGTCCTCAAGACTGCTTATGCATTTTGCATTATACAACCCGCTGATAAAATGTATCTATTATGTCAGGCTCTATCAAGTGAATGTCTTAAGATCTAACTACACTTCTTCCGGCCTGCTCTGTCCCTTTCTCAGGGGCATGACAGTCACCCCCTCAGTAGCAGTGGTGGAGCATTTCTCTATCTAAGCCTTGTTCACTGCTTCGTGGTTAGGGCACCTCCATAAGAAACTAAAGGCATAAAATTCCTTTCTTTCTGTCCAAATCCTCTGGMCACGCAGCTGTAAGAGACACGCACAACCAGCTAAATTCCCCAATGAGAGCATCTGCTGTTCTTTCTGCCAAAGCCACTGCACGTGGCATAGTTACTATGACTTGGGCCTCTCTGGTGAGATAGGCGGGGGTTTGTGAATTTCAGCCAGTCTTGGGTAGGGCCTGGGCAAAAGATACTCCATTCACCTGAGCTAATACCTTGGGGTAGTAACAACAGCCAAACTTCAGACACAACTGCTGGCAAAAGGTAGCAGTCTGCATAAGTCTCTTAGCCCTGAGAGTAAATTCTGACTAATCAACAGCTTACATCTATACTGTTAAATGCATCTGCCCCAGAAAATGATCATACCTCCAAGGGCTGCAAAGAGGTGTGTATTCCCACTAGTGCAAGTGTGTCCTTTTGTAGAGCAGATTCCTGCATTCTCGCTGCCTAGCGTTTGCCCTGGGTCGTCTCCTATGCACTCTTGTTCCTAACGTCAAGCAGTAGGAGCCTGAGGAAAACATGAACCCAGCCTGGACTTTATTTGTGAGGGAACTAAGTTGGATCTCTCCAAGACAGAGGCCACAGTGATATTGACATTTATGCAGTGTGATGGTCAAGTACCAGGGGATGAACTAGCAGCTAAATTATCTGATAACAGACACAACCTCAGTTTAGGACTTTTTTTTTTCTTTGTTATGTCAGGGCCATAAGCTTTAGTATTTAAAAGCCAGATATCCTCAATGCTTACTTATGCAGGTGACATTCCAGTAGGAAGTACCATAGCCTTTTCTGGATTAAATGTTACTGAGGTTATCCAAAAGTGTCATGTTACCTACATGCCTTCTAGTTTCTCTCTTCAGCTGGAAAGGGGCAAAATACTCAAGATTACTTTGAGACCAACATTGTCTCAACCACTTTTTTTTGGCTGATAAACAGAATGACTGCAAAAACTTCACAGAGGAAAAATGTCTTTGCTATCAAATTGGTTTTAAGATTGATGTAACTACACTGACTTTTCTGGAATTTGTCCAGGGCTTCATCCTAGTCTGAATTAAGCCCAATAACTTTCACATCATGAGCTCTTTATTTGGAAGAAGAGTCTAATCCTAGTTTTATTAAACTGGGGTCGACTGTGCAGATTCTACGGCAGAAGTTGTGAAAGACACTTAGTCCAATTACACAATTTTTTTTAGACAGGAATTATTACTTTTGGATTATTTTCTTTTAAAAAACCCCTCTCTTTAGACAGGAGAGGTTTTTAAGGTTGGCAGGATTTTGGCAAACCACTGCATCTATCTACACATTGCTTAGACATCACTACACTGCGCATTATAATTCTGGTGCAAAACTACCACAAGACAAAGCAGTTGGGTTGTGGTGTAGGTACTCTCCCATACAGTTAAAGGATTTCACCAAAGCTAATTTAGGGTGGGGAGATCAAACAGATCGAGTATGCCTTCATGTGAAACACAGCCAAGGTGTAGCTCTGGGCTGAAATACGGTCGTGTAAAATTGACTGTGCAATTACCTATTTTGCTCGGTTTATCAATAAAAAATGTTGTTTCCACCTTCTGATTTTCCAAATGAGATCTGCRATGACTAATTCAAATCACGATGTTTTGATCTTCCTATGTAATCACTCATAAAATTCCTGTAGTGAAAATTTTAGTTAAACCCTTATACTGGAGTCTTTATTTGAGTCATAGAAGTTAGCTCCTGTAACACCAGATGTACAAGAAAATAGGTCCACTGAGTACAAAGGTACTGTTCTAAGGCTTTAATTCAAAACAGAGCCAGCAGTAAAGGGGTTTTTAACTATATGTTTTTAACTTTCATGTGCAAGTAAAAAAATACAAGCACTAGAAATATGAAAGCTTGTTTGTTCTGCATTTTTCATCTACTCTCTCACATTACCAGACTATTTTTGCAATAAATATTGTAACTATAGCAACATTCTTTAATGGATAAATAGCATATTAGCAATTGGGCTGAGATGGCTTTTGCAGAAATAAGCTCAAGTAGAATAGTTTGTCAATTTACCTTCTCCTTATATAAATATACATGTGTGTGTTGTAGTGCAAGAATTCAGGACTTGAAGTCATTATGTGTCATTTTATCTCCATAGTAAGTACATTTTATTTGTTTTCAGTGTTCACAGCTATATTTCTGTGACATTATTGAAAAGCATAAGCTCTACTATGGGGAAGGAAAAGAGGAAAAAATCCACTTTATTTATTGAGCCTTCATTTACAGAATGTTTTTGTCCTATATTTTGTCCTATTTGAAAGTCACTTTTTTACCAGCTTAAATAAATATGAACCAGTTTTACATGCACATTTTTATTAGCTACTTAAATATCACAGATAACAAGTGTTAAAATATTTACTTTCTGCAGATTATGCAAACTAAGTGGCTGCTTTTTTTGCCATTGAAGTTAATGGGAGTTTTGCCACAGACACCAATGGGAACAGGATCTGGCCTTCAGGAACTCAAAAATGTAATCAAAGTAAATATGTGTTCTTCTTTTTCAAATAAAACTGTGATTAAGCTATGGTTGTTTCTGTGCTGATAGGAGTCTTCAAAGAAGGTCAGAGCAGCAATTTTTCAAGTGGTTGGTGTTACTTGACTTTAAAAGCATTTGGGGTGCAAATTCTGCAGCAATTTTTAAATGATGAATGGACTGAGACCACAACAGCAAGCAACTTCATTAAACAGCCACAGGCCAGGAGTCTCAGATCAACCTGCTGCAGAATCTGAAAGAAGGAAGAGAGTATGACTTCTCAGGAATCACAGACATCACATTGCCTCTAACTGTAGTTAGATCCAAGACAATTAGCACAGAATAGTCTGCTATAGTACTGAATTACTATTTCCTATGGGAGGCATCCAAGTCACTAGGGGGTTAGTCTTTGTCACATCACCCATAATTAGCTTTCAGAAGTTGTCTTACTAGGAAATGGTGCCTCTGGCAATCAGTGGTATGGTGGTAAATAAAATAATGAGTGAACCTATCCCTGGTGTCCAGAGCTGGACAGTGGAAAGTGCATAAATAATATTTTGTCAAAACTTTAAAAAAGATATTTTTATTTACCCTTAACTTCACCATCAGTGAGAATGGCATGTCAGATACTGAATCTAACCCACACTTTGCCATTTTCCAATGGAGATATTTCCAGATGTTACATGGAAAAACATGCCTGTGGACTTTTGGTTGTTATAAGATGTAAATATCAAAATCTTTGTTTTCAGTTAAAGGGATGTGATTTGGTTACAATGGAAAGCTTTCTTAATATATATTGTATCGCACAGTTGTCAATGTGTTTTATGACCATCAAGTCTCCACGGAAGACGGATGAGGCTGCCCTGAAAGTGCCCATGTTTAATCAGTCTGGCTATGACAAATTGTCTCTCAGATTCTTTTGCAGGCRTGTTACATATAGCATGAGTAAATACGAGCCAATTTCTGTCACTGTAGGCTGTGCCACAAAACCTCTAATTAGGAAATGCAGTACTAACAGCTTCTAACTCAGTCCAGGAGGAAGGAGTGGAGGAGTGGCTAGATGAGGATCATAGGCCAGGCAAGAAGTGAGAAGTGGCATGAGGTTGTGCTGAGTCAGTATATTCCCACAGCAAATTAAAACAGACATTTTCCCTTTTCTCCTAGGGAAGTTCTGAGTCACAAAGAACCTACTCATCTATTTCATCTATTGTGTATCATATTGCTTGGAGGAGGATGAAAAGAAAAGAGGAAGATGAGAGGTAATTTGGAAGAGAGGAACTATATCAAAATATTTCCTCCACAAGCTTAACATCTAACCCATCTCTTTGTGCTACTCTAATTGACTTAATTTCTTACAAGATGTTAAGATAGAAGAAAATGTTCTTGTGCAGAAATACTTACTGGGAGTAGAGGTGGCGGGAGGCTGGTGTGACAATCCTATAGCTTAAAAAACTCCATTTAGATCCCATCCATCAACCTTACAGAGAGGGACTGGGCTTCAAGTATCCAGAGTAGATGTTTTGAAGAAGGAAAAAAATCTGTTCTTTGTGTGTGTGGATGTTTGGGGGAGAAGGTGTAGTCTAAAATTAAAAGTCAAAGTTAGTATATGTGGTATTCATCACCACATGATATACCTGATATTGACAAGATATTATTCGTTGACAGAATTTCTAATTTAGCTGGCACAGATAACTGAATGGGCATAATGTAATTTTTCTAGTTTCTTGGGAGTTTGACTTAGTCTGTAGTATTACACAATATTCTGATTAAAAATTAGCACTTCATAAAATATGTATGTATGAAATGAATTAAAAACCAGCTGAGACATCACAGGACATAGGGAGAAAATATTAAGGAGCAGAATTGCTTATCTCTTGCTGGTCAATTTTCAGCCTAGCTTCTCTTTTAATATTTTTATGAATGACTTGGAATCAAACATTAAATTGCAACCTGAGAAAAAAAATGCAGGTGGAATAAAGGTTGATTAAATACTAACTTAGAACAGGTTACAGTTACAGAACAACCTGGTTTGCTTATGAGGTGGAGACAAACAGTGAAGACTTCAATACTCTTCAAAGACTACAGGGAGCTAAGAACTTCCTTCTTTGCACTTACATTCATAAAGTCAGAAAGAACTCCACGAAAACACCCAGTCATTGTTCCCAGCCCTGTGGCAGGAAGAATGATATGTGTAGGTGGTACCTGACAGGTGTAGTGGAGTAATGGAGTCTTCCTAGGCAAAGTGTACCTGACTTTTATGATCGTATTGTTAGGGTATTCGTACAGATATAGGTATGTGGATCACAGTGCTATAGTTACAGGTGTGCTTTTCTGCATTCAGGATACATATTAGCAGCCCTCTGCTCCACCTTGTCATCCTTTTAGAGCCAGGGGCTCATGCCTCTGAAAAGACATACAGACTTTTTTCTATACCTTCCCCTTCTCCCTTAGCAGGTGCCATCTCACATAGAAGAACCACATAGAGATGCTTAGCCCCAAGATGCATAGAGATTCTCCCTATTCTTGGCTCAGACAAAGACTCCAGTATCCCAGGGAACAGGGAAAGGAAACTCAGTCTTTTCCAGGGAAGCCCAGACTTAAGATATATAAGATGTGCCTTATCTCAAATGAGGGGCTACAGTGCAATGCATTTGGATTCCCTTAGAGGAAGAGGGCTACTTCAGTTTTGGCATTTGCAAGGGAAAGGAGAAAGTGGGGCTGATGCACACTTTTACCCAGTCTACCCATCCTCATGTCACTTGCCTCTTCACAGTCCTAATCTCTCAACCACTCCCAAAAATCCTCATGCCCCTCACTGCAGCCCAATTCCATCACCTATCTACTCCTCCACACCTCTTCCTTCACAGCAAGCTTTACATGCATAATTTGTCGCAAAAACAGCGTAAACACCTCCTGTATGTTCTGCTGTTCCAAGTTCATTCTTTCTAAAATAAAAATAATAAGGTACAACACACTCACAGAGGCTGATTCAGTGTGTGGACATCCTCTCAGTTTCTCTCTTTTCCGTATCTCTTCCCAAAGTTGTATTTGAACTCACACTGACCAGACAAGATAGGGGAGAAAAAATACTCCATGCCCCCACAAGTTACCCAAGACCCATACAGGGCAGCTGGCTCAAGACCCTTCCAGCTGCCTGGCCTGTGGTCCCACAGCAGTCTAAACTGGTTCAACTGCCAGCTACAAAATTCCCACCCCTGTGTCTTGAGTTTAATGCTTATTGGAACTGAGTCTTTCTCAGCTCATTAAACCAGCAGAAAACTGTTCACTTTTCATAGGACCACAGGATAATCCAGATTTTAAAGGACCTGAAGAGGCCTCTAGTCAAACGACCTGCTCCAAGTATGGTCAGCTCTGAGATCACATCAGGATGCTTTGTCCAGTCAGGTCTTGAAAACCTTCAAGGCTGGAGCCTGCACAACTTCCCTGAGCAGCCTGTTCCAGTGCCTTCCTGTCCTCATGGTGAGAATATCCAGCTTCAACCTCTCTTGTTTCAGTTTATGCCCACTGATTCTTGTCCTTCTGCTATGCAGCACTACAAAGAGTCTGGCTCCATCCTTTCAGACCTCRTAGATACAGGCAGACTGCTAATAGTTCCTCTCCGAGTTGCCTCTGCCCCAGGCTGGACAAACCCCGCTCCCCCAGCCTCTCCTCATGGGGCAACGGCTCCAATCCCAGCCATTGTGGGTGCCCTGCTCTGAACTCGCTACAGTTTGTAGATGCCTCTCCTGTAGGGGAGGAGGGGAGGAGGTGTGTGTGAAAAAACTGTCCACAGTATCCAGATGTGGTCTAACAGTGAGTGCTGGGCAGAGGGGACAACGACTTCCCCCGAGCTACTGGCGGTGCGCCTGCTGATGCAGCCCCGGATGCTGCTGGCCATCTCTGCTGCCAGGGCTCGCTGCCAGCTCCTGCCCAGCTCCCCAGAGCCCCAGGCCCCTTTCCCCAGAGTTGCTTCCCAGTCTCTTCCCCAGCCTTTATCATTTCAAGAGAGTCTTCCTTCCCAGGTGCACAACCTGTCCTTGCTGAATTGCACAAGGTTCTTGTTGGCCCATCCCTCCAGTCTGTCTAGGTCCCTCTGGGTGGCAGTCCTACCATTAGGCATATTGACTGGTCCCCTTGATTTCATCTAATCTGCAGATTTAATGAGAGTGCCCTTTGTCACCTCCTTCAGGTCATTGATAATGAAGTTAAGCAGCACAGGTCCAAGGATAGACCCCTGCGGTCCTTATCTTGTTGCATCCTCAGGGAAGAGTATGACCCATCAGTCGTGACCCTCTGAGCCAGACCATTGCTTTTGGGGGTTTTCCTGCCAGCAGAGTGATCTCGGTGCAGAGTCAGACAAGCTGCAGAGCCAGCCTGAGCGAGGGGATATCAGCATGCACCCGGGGTGGAGGAGAAGGGGAGCCCAGGGTCAGTGAGCCAGCCAGTCCTGTCAGCTTAACCRTGTGAACCTGCCCTTATGCAGCATAACACTGTGTTACACTGGCTAAGACATTTGGCTTCTGAGCATCAGACTGACTGATTTTTCAGAAAGACTTCCCATTTTGCCTCCCCACTGAAGGTAATGGAGGCCAAGCCTTAACTAGGGTAAATATTGAGATAATCAGATCAGTTGGAGCAACTCACTCCACATGGGGCAAAAAAACCAAATGAAGCAGGAGATGCAATCTGAAATGTCATGACGGGCCAAATTCAGAGAGCTGCCAAGTATCGTTGGATATCCAAGGAAGCCAACAGTGGTTTAAGGTATCAGTCACAAAAAATGAAAAGCCTATTTATATATAAATGTCTACATAAACTTCTATATATGCATGTATAGATGCATCTCTATATGAATGCATATAAATTTGCATGCATGTATTTAGCATATATATTATTTAGTAGGATTATTTTCTTAGGTTTGTTTGGTTTGCCTAGCATTTTGGTACTCTTCTTTCTGCAAAGCTTTTATTGTGATTGTATAGGCAGGGCAATAATGGTTAGTGAGTCTTAAAGATTATAAAAGGTGAAAGCATTTAAAGACTAAGAAAACCATCATAAGGATGTTTTAAACTATTGTTGGTCACAGGAAACTTAAGCTGGTGTCTTTGTTTACATTAACCAAAACTGAAAATACAGTGCTCTATAAAATGTGGAATAAAATAATAAAGGAGAGAACACAGTTGTGATGTCTGCATGACAGGAAAATCATGAATAGCAGAGTGTGAGGGGGTGGGGAGAAACAGGGGAATGATGACTGTTTCCCAGCTACCTATACCACTAAAATAATCCGAATCAGAATTAAGGAGCCACTTCTTATATACATGATTTTTCATTATGATAAAAAATCTCTTTCCCTTGTTGCAAAAATGATGTGCTTTTTCAGGGGACATGATACGAGGGTGATTACTAACCATTCCTATTCCCCTTCAGCATGCAGATATATACATTGATTATTCCTGCTGGTTTTACTAGCAGTGATGTGCATAAAACCCCATACATCACCCTGCAATGCTATCCTGAAAAATGTTTTTATTACTGACACGCTGGAGAATATTCAGTGAATTCACTTACACCTGCTCTCTTTGGTGTGGTCCTCATTTATAGGGGATTTTTAAATCCGTTAAAATGAATCCTTTGGTCAAAGAAGCACAAGTGCAACTGTGGTCTTCATAAACAGTATGGACAAACAGTTAAAAAAGGCCTGAAAAAAGAGAAAGACACTCAGAGACACAGTCAGCCAGGGAACCTTGCGTACACTCAGTGAATTTATTCACACATTTATTTAGCAAACGGTTTTGAATATTCTCTAAAGCAAAATAATAAACAACTTTTTTATCACTTTACAAAATAACTTGGGAAAAAGACTGATTTGCTGCATCGCCTTTTTTACTCATGATTCATTCTGAACTCTTGAAATACTGCCTTATGTAGTCCTAATCATTCTTTCTCTATTCTTCTTTCTCTCTTTTTTTCTTTCCTTCTTCCTTTCTTTCTTTTCTTTCTCTCTTTTTCTTCTTTCTGTCTCTTTTCTCTCTTCCTCCCCTTCTCTCTTTCCTCCTTCAGGACCGGCAAGCAAAGCCAATCTGTGTCATGCTAATTGTCATGCGGGCACTGCAGTTGTTTCCCTGGTTTTGCTCCCCGTCCCTGCCATATCTTGGTACTCCCGGCAGCCTGGTGCTACATGAATAGCTTGGCCTATGGGGACCTTTCTGTCTGGGACAGTACCATTCCATCCAGACAGGGAGAGACGGGGGTTTTTTGTTCTTTAGAAAAATAAGGGAAGAAAAAAAAGAAGACAGACCTTGCTGCAGCCCTTCGCTTAGGATTCATCCTCAGGAATTCTAATTCCAGCTGCACGCTCCAAAGGGGCTCGTGGCAGCGATTATGCCAGGCGTAAATCATCATTCAATAGCTTCGTGTTCACACACCAGTTCTGTAGGGATTTCTTTTTTTTTTTTTTTAACTTTCATATATTGTACTGTACTATTTGCTTGCAAATCATAATCTAACACAGCAATTGTGAGGGGAGATCAGAATTAGTAAATACCTTGTTTAAAAATAATTGCTGATTTGAGAAGTACCTTTGAAAAATTATGAACAGCGCGGCTGTCAGTAATAGCAATTATTCATATATTGAATGAATGCATTTGTGATTTACCTATATGGAAGGGCATTTTAGTTATCCACTGTTCCCTTTCTCCAGGAACATTCCCATCTGCAGTTTTACAGCTACATTGTGACCGTTTCTGTGTGAACAATTCTGTTTTACAAGAAGCTTGTTTCTTAAAACTAGTTGTCAAAATATGTCCCCTAATTTCTGAAAAGCAAGACCCAGATGCGGGCTAGAATTCGTTGGTTTGCCCAATAAGAGGTTAACACAGAACACGCCCTAAACTCTGCTTTGTTGCAGGGCTGGATCCAGATGTCTGAGCTCAGTGTCTTCCTAATTACTATTTCTTAAGTACCTACACTTTGTTCCATCTATATAAAATGGACACCAAGAGCTTCATCATGCGGATGTTTTGCCTAATCAGCACGTTAAAGTTGCAATTTTTTGTAACCAAAGATTATTTTCTTGAATTAAAATCTTTCATCTCCATAATTATCACACATATATCCTTGACGTACTGCATGGTCTTCATTTGCCTATAATCAAATATCCATAAAACTAAAAATAAAATCCTGTGCTAAGCACTTCTGCCAACTGCATTTCACAGATTAAAACCCAAAGAGCAGATAATTCTTGTGTTGCTATTTATTAAACTGAAAAAGATCACTGCACATTGAAGAGTCCACTGGCATGTATATATTGTAATAGAAGTAATAGGTTTTTCTGAATAGCAGTGCAATGCACCACACGTCTGATGATAGAAAAACGTCACCGATAAACCTAGTTAGCTCACTATAAACTAAGAGCACACTCAGGGAGGCAAATATATTTCTCATCCTCATGTGGACAATATTTCAAAGCCTATTAAACTGAGCTAAGCTTTCCTGGAGAAGGAAACGGTTGTACTCTTTCCCCCTTCCCTTTCCCCCGCTCCTCCCCATTACCACTGCCCACTTTGGGGTCTGCACTCCCAGGGGAGGGAAGCAGCGGAGCTGCCCCACAGTCCGTCCCCACCCATCCCTCCTGTTCAAGGCTGCACCCAGCTCTGTATTAAAGTGGTGCCTCTTTAGACAGTGACAGACACCCTCTGCTTCCACATTGACTGGCCAAGATCTTTTATTAGAGCTAAGACTACACATGCAAGCTGCCAGGCTTCAAAAATATCAACTCTGTTTACCTGATGGACCAGCCAGAACTGGAGTTCAGTGAAGGTAAAGTGTATAAAAAACTTGGAGGGTTTTGGCCTTAAATGACACACCAGAAGTCACAGAGGCAGTCTGTGGCAGAACAAGTATGGGCACATAGATCTCCAAACTGTGGGGCTCACTAATTACTGGGGCGTCCTGTTTCCCACAGGGATAGTAAGTTTATTTTACCCAAAAGTCTGATGGCTCTTTGCACCAAGGAGAATTGCCTGCACTGGTGCCTCATTACAGTCTGTCCTTTCTTCACTCTTTGTCACTGCAGATACCATTATGCCTTTGACTTATTTTTACAACTTGGGTCCAGGAAACCATGAGTCCTGGGAGCCTGACCCTGGGAGAGAGTCTCCATACACAAGGTATTCCCTGGGGAATCCTCTGTCTAGTCTATGGTCACAATGCTTATGCCTTGTTTTGTCTATGCAGCGGAAGAAAAGCTTCACAGACCAGAGAAACCTGCGGTCTAGTTTTATTTCTAGTACAACAATGTGTGTGTAAAAATAAAATATTGCCTAGGAGAAGAAAGTATTGGGAAAGCAACCAAAGATTGGGGTGTACAGTACCTGACACCTGCTGCTGACAATGCAAGCATTCACTGGTTGATAATATTAGTTTACATCTCTATTTACTTTTCCGTTTGACAGAAAATTATAATGGCTTTTTCAGATCATGGCTACCCTTTCTAGGAGAGCACTTATGTCTCCAGGTGCCCATTACAGTTCCTAAAGATTTGTGTGCTAACAATAGCTTTCCAGATTCCAAAGCAAGATATTACAGTTTGGTAATCTCAGAGAATTGCAGACATCATTATTTTAGCTGGTTTTTGATATACAGAAATGCCAAAAAAAAAAAAAATAATCCAAACATGCCCTTCTTACGCTCCAATCCACTCCCCATACTCTGGCTAGATCATTATTTGCACTTCAAACATGGGCATGGGCCCAAACTTGTGATGCAGTGATGTTGTTTGGTGGCAAACCCAACCAGTTCTTGAGGCAACATTCAGATCATCCCATCTAAAGAATCTGAGGACTTTGCTGCCTTTAAGCATGAACCTACTTGGCGCATGGACCAACAGGACCTTCCAGTGCTTTCCTAGTATTCCTCCATGCTCCTCCTTCTGCTTTTGGGAGCAGTCGCAATTTCAGAGTCTGTTGGACAATGCAGGTCTCTGGCATTGCATCTGGGAGCATGCTGAACTCAAATTGGTTTTCTAGCCCCACAACCTATTAGCTATAAGTGGAAGTGACACAATAACTGTCTCTGATATTTCTATTTTCTGTATTATATGCAGAGACAAAGCATGAGAAAAAGGAAAGCGATTGCTGCTGTTCTTGACCACCTCTACTCATGCACACTCACTGGTCTGCGATAGACTGCGTCACACACTGGTGCCAGCTGTGAGGTGAAGTCCTCACCCACACTGTGCCACAGATCTATTAATGAGATATTACTGGTAAACTGAGTGGCTCATTTTTTCCATGTGTGCATTCAAAGAGAGTGATGTGGTGTGCAGAGAGTGAAATTTAGGACAGCCAGGCAGCACGCAGTCCAGCAGCTCCCCATGGAAAGAGTGTGGAAAAATAAAGCAGAGTTCAGAAAAGAAAGTATGTGCACTACTACATACACAAATGATACCTCAGAAATATAAAGCTGGTAATAGCATCATAAAAAGTATACTGTTACCCACGTCTATCCCCTCTTTCCCAAGTAAATTCAGACTTTGAGTGATGCTTGTAATTTCTGGGTTTCATGAAGAGAGTCAGTCGCGGGATGCTGACTGTGATCCCCATAGGCATAAAGAAAACCAGCTAAATCAGCTGAGTTAGGAAGAGCTCTTGGCTGATTCAGTCAGAGAATCACAAAATCACAGAATGGTTGAGGTTGGAAGGGACCTCTGGAGGTCATCTTGTCCAACCCCCCTGCTCAAGCAGGACCACCTAGAACTGGTTGCCCAGGACCATGTCCAGACAGGTTTTGCTTATCTCCAAGGATGGAGGCTCCACAACCTCTTTGGGCCACCTGTGCCAGTGCTTGGTCACCTTCACAGTGAAAAAGTGTTTCCTGATGTTCAGAGGGAACCTTCTGAGTTTCAGGTGGTGCCCATTGCCTCTGGTCCTGTCACTGGGTACCACTGAAAAGAGCCTGGCTCTGTCCTCTTTGCACTCTCCCTTCAGGTATTTGTATACATTGATAAGATTCCCCCAAGCCTTCTCTTCTCCAGGCTGAACAGTCCCAGTTCTCTCAGCCTTTCCTGATAGAAGGGATGCTCCAGTCCCTTAATCATCTTCATGGCCCTTCATTGGACTCTCTCCAGTATGTCCATGTCTCTCTTGTACTGGGGACCCCAGAACTGGACATAGTATTCGAGGTGTGGCCTCACTAGTGCTGAGCTGAGGGGAAGGATCACTGCCCTCCACCTGCTGGCAACACTCCTAATGCAGCCCAGGATACCATTTGCCTTCTTTGCCACAAGGGCACATTGCTGGCTCAAGTTCAACTTGATGTCCACCAGGACCCCTAGGTCCGTTTCTGCCAAGCTGCTTTACAGCTGGGCAGCCCCCAGCATGTTCCTCCCCAGGTGCAGGACTTTGCACTTCTCCTTGTTGAACTTCATGATGTACCCATCAGCCCATTTCTCCAGCCTGTCGAGATCCCTCAGGATGGCAGCACGACCCTCTTGCAATACGCAATTGCACTCCTCCCATTTTTGTGCAATCTGCAAACTTGCTGAGGGTACACTCTGCCCCATCATCCAGATCATTAATGGAGATGTTAAACAGGACTGGACCCAGTACTGACCCCTGGGGTACACTGCTGGTTACCGGTCTCCAAATATCACTGTTGTGAGTGCACTGTTGACTCCTGACCTATACACTCTGCAACGGTTGTGCAAATTCCTATGTGAACAGGGTCCACCTGAGTTTTGAAGTACTCTACACACACCACAGTGGTGTATAAAAAGTTGTGAGGATGAAGTGCCAAATGCACCTAACGTTCACTACACTCCAGACCCCTCCCATTCCCTTATCCCCCTTTCCACAACAAGCCCAGGCACCCTCACTTTATGTTGGGAGTCGGTTACAATGAATTCCAGCTGCCTGCTTTCCTTTTGTGCCTCTGGCACTGGAAAACCTCCCCCTTCTCTTTCTTTCTCTCATAGGAGGTCTTTCACCTGACCCTGCAAAACAGCTAGTCTTTCTTCTGTCATTTCCTGCCCTATCCTCTTCTTGCTGAAGAAAACAGCACAAAACTAATTCAAAAAGGTTGGTGGTAAGCAAAGATGCTGTAGATCTTTGCAAGTAGTTGAAAGGGAATGGCAGTCTTCACAGAAATGGTCTGGACACTGGTTTGTCCTCTTTCTTTTTTTCTTTTCCTTCTACTGGTTCAGGAAAAATGCACAAAAATGCAGGAAAAATGAGGATGACAGTAACAATAAGAGCTATAATAACAAGAATAACCTACCTGTTACCTAAAAGAGAGTATTCTTTGTATATTTGTCAAATTACTATCTTTAATCCTTTCTCCAGTCAGCTCTACTGTTTCTTGTGTTGTTCGTGGTTACAGTAACATTCTGCTGGTACAAATGTAAAGTTGGTTTTCAGAAATCGCCAGAAAGGACAATAGATTTCATGGCCAGCTGTAGGAACTTCTTTTTCTCAGGCTGCTAAACCTGTCTGAATCATACTTTTCCCATGAAAGCTGCTAGAAATTCTAAACGAGGAAAATTCAGCATGTTGTTCTAATTGCGTATTGAATAACCATCCTAGGTCTAACGACTGCAAGTTTCTTTCAGGGTCCTGAAAATTTATTTATCTTTTAAAAGGAAAAGTAAATAACCATGATCTGTGAGGAAGGTGTGAGTTCAAAGCAATTCTGGGTCAACTCTTTTGAAATCAACATGTCTTGTTTCAATTTTGCTTTAAATGACGAGTTTAAAAACTCATTTTACACCAGCTACAAATGGATATTTTAGTACAAGTCTGTTTGTAAACTAGCCCTGAACCATGAATTCTCATACAGAACTGCAGTGCAGACCCAGTAACTGTTTTGCATTCAAAAGTCCTATCTACTGGAGTAGAGGTATTCATGCCTATAAGCTTTGCTGTCAACTGCAGCACCTCTTCATAATGTCAGTCAAAAATAACCAGTAACACAAGAGGTTACTGACTAGTCCTACTGCATTCTGCAAAGTATTCTTTGATGGCCACGGGCCAGTTTCAGTGCAAGGCATGCAGATGTTGCTTCCCCACTGTAATGCGCTCACCTAAACCTGCTACATGGCAGTTTGAAGACTCCAAGTCTTGAATTTTATTTGACTACCATTTGCTGACATACCCCCATCCACTGGAGTCATATAGTGTGACAACAGTGTTTTCTTTCAGCAAATAAAAATGCCTGTTACGTGCCTGCTTCCACCTGAAGTTATCAACTGTTTAACAATGAATTATGGAACAGTATTTAAGAGCTCAAGCGGCACTCCAGCCACGTGTTCACAAAGGAGAATCCACCTTTGTATTTACTGCTGTGAAATAAACTCACAAATCTAGACATTTCAACCGCAAGTGTCAAAATACTTGCAATAAATAATGGGGGAAAATAGCAAATTGTAACAAAACACAGAGCAACACCCCTACTACCCTGTAATTCCATGAAGGTGTTGCTAATCACGTTTATTACTGTAACCTTCTTGCTAGATATTAGAGCCTAATCACTACAGCTATGTAAATTTTTATTTTATTTTGATAAACACAATACTGGGCTGGTACAATATGGGACATTATCATTCTTTGTTTTTCTTTTGATTCAAGGGGAGAACTTAATAACACCACTTCAGTTTTTCCTGTGGGAAGCAAAATGTTAAAGCTAAAGAAGCCATGGACATGATGGACTGCTTTAAGACCAGGGCAGTTTTCTGTTTTTAATTAAAAAAAGAAATCTCTCTTTTCTCCTACCCCAAGGAAATTTGCATATTAAAAAGCTACATAAATGAGGTTTATATTTATTCTTTATGGCTATGACGTGGGGGAGAGGGCAGTTATTGTTCAGCATTGACATCAGCCTTAAGACTGCAGACTGCAGGCCTTTACAATAGAATTAGACTTTCGTGTTGCATAATGAGATTCATTATAATTGACATGCATAATTCCAATCATGTTCTGTGTTGATTCAGCCTTTTGTTGTCGAGACAGCCTGTTATTACATACTGAACTAACCTTACTCACATAAAACAATTAAAACAAAACATCTTCAAAGCTTGTTAGTTTGGGGTTTTCTTTTTCTTAGATGAATGCAAGGTACCCCTTCTCTCCCCATCCCCACCTCCCCTGCAGCATTTTCTCAGTGAAGCCAGAAAATCCAACGTGTAGCACAGAACAGTCTTTCCTCAGTGAGAAAAACTATTCTCAAAAGATGATCCCACAGGACAGTTTCATGACTGTTCTCTCAACTTTATAGTGTAGGAAACAACACTATAATAAATATATAAATTAATAAAGGCAGAAATGGGTCTCCAGTATTCCCAGAATTGAAAAGCATGGCAATTAGTAAAGACTATCAAGGCTGTTAATGTTCATAAAGTGCCAATCAAGGTCACTCAGGGGTACTAATTCACTAAAATATGGCAAAATCAGAAGGCTTGACCTTTTCAGCTGCTCTGCATTTTTTTGGAGGAGAAATAATGAAAAGTTGGCCACACAATAACACAAATTTTTGCTACTAATTTATTTGAAATTATATTGGTGGTTTGACAGTTTCTCACCAGTAGAACTGACAACAGTTGATACTAGATTTACAAAGGGGACTGAGGTGTCTAAACAGACAGTTCCCAGAATCACAGAATCATAGAGTGGGTGAAGTTGGAAGGGACCTCTGCAGGTCATCTTGTCCAACCCCCCTGCTCAAGCAGGGCCACCTAGAGCCCATTGCCTGGGACCATGTCCAGATGGCTTTTGAATATTTCTAAGGATGGATACTCCACAAACCTCCCTGGGCAACCTGTGCCAGTGCTTGGTCACCCTCACAGTAAAAAAGTGTTTCCTGATGTTCAGAGGGACCCTCCTGAGTTTCAGGTGGAGCCCATTGCCTCTTGTCCTGTCCCATATTTCAGTGCCCACCAGGACACTCACAAAAAACTCATTCACCTCATCTATAAAACCAACGGAGGGGGCATTCATCTGGCCAAAGACATCTGTGATGGAGACACCAACATCTGACTTGGTCAGCATCCTTCATAGTTAATAGAAAAAAATAGGTATTTCTAGGGAACCATTCATCTCATTTTAAAAAAGACATCTAAAATAAGTCAGATGAATCACATCCGCAAAACGCCCATTAGCTCCACTGACTTTCATGGAAGTCTAAGCTGACTTCTTGTAGCTATAGACATCTGTATGGGAGCACTGTCTGGTGTTCTTTCAAGATCATACGTACACTGGCAAGGTCATGGGGACATGTGAACAACCAGGGATGTTCAAATATTGCCAGACAAGCAACCTAATTTTCCCTACTATTTGGCGGGATTCACAAATTAGATGTTCTCTTATTTGTCCCATGTCCAACATATGCAGACTGTTCTGGTCATAGCAGAGCACACACCTTGGAAGTACAGTCTGTCTCAAAAGCATAAATGTCCATATAATTGTCACTGTGCCTGTCACTTAGGACACACTAATGAAGGGAAATCAGGCTGGAAGCAGAAGGGTCACATGCCAGTACTTACTTTTCCCACAAAACAGTTGAAACAATTTCCTTTCGCTGAGCTACAAATGAAAATTGGCTTGAAGGGAAATGCCAGCATCACACAAAGTTCAATCAACAGCTCTGGCAGCTCTGGAGAGCCATACCAGAGAGATTTCAATGAGACCCATATTGACCATTACTACGAAATGAAAATGTAACTGCCAGTAAGGCAGTCTGTCTGATTGCCAGTTAGGCAAATTAATCACCCACCACCTCCCCTTGCCATGGGTGTACTACCAAGAAATAACATCCAGGTCTGAGGGAATGGCTGTGAGGAGGCAGATCTGGAGCAGGGCTCTCAGCTCAAAGCCCGAGTGAGACTCAGGCCTGGAGAGGAGGAGGAGAAGGAAGCAAAGGCAGGCAGGAGGGGGCTGGTACCTGCTAGAGGCAAGGCTCCATAAACCTCTTGCAAAATGCAGAGGATGGTACTTGCTAGTGGCCAGTTCAACTTAACCAAGGCAGACTGCCTCCTGCGCAGCTCTGGTGCTTGCTGAAGTGACTTTTCAATGGTTGCTAAAAGAGCAACCACCCTTAGCTGTTTGCTAGGGGTAGGAGAGAGACTCTGAAAGACAAATTCAAATGGAAAGTCCTAGCCCAGAAGAATGTCATTGCTCCTCACATGTTGATTGTTCTGACTGAATAGTCTGAATATGCAGTTTATCTGGTGAGATTGTGGGAAAATCCAAAATGAAGGCCCAAATAAATAAAGCCTGAAGATAGGGTGATGGCCAAGACTATAAAGAAAAGTCTGCTCTTGCTGGCTAACCACCAAGGTACTCTTTGCCTTCTTATTTTACACCTGTTTTATTTTAAAAGGGGTCACTTGGGGGATGCTGTGGCTTTCTGCAGTGGCATTGCTCTGTCTCCAGAATCTCAGCTTTCATGAGAGATGCTGCTCGCTGAGCTCTGGGATCAGCAAATCCCAGCACCCTCTGCATGGGGGCCTCGCTGTTGGTTGAAAACTTTTATGGGCACTTTCTTCAGAGTTGGGACATTTATAATTCTCCTTTCAGTCACAGATTTCAAAGTCTATGAAATTACATTGCAGCTTTTCTTCAGTCAAGAAGCCAAATGAAAGGCAGCAGGACCAGCAGACAGGATTTATAGGACCTACACCCTTCCAGAGCAGCAGTGAGGAGACAGTGTCTACAACAGCACTGACATGAGGCAACTGCATCCCCGACTTGGGCTGGGATTTACTACAAATTCAGACAGTCAGACTTAGCCATCTAAGTGCCCACTATAGTCAGTGGAGATCTAGAGCTTGATTTAGTTGCCCTTTGTAATTCATAAGGTATTTGAACCATCCTCATGGTATGATAAGGGCCTACTGCATGGTCTTCTGAAGTGGCAGCTGGAGGCTAGGAGAAGTACATTAGGGCATCTCATGTGGCACTAGATGCCTGTATTTAGACAGGTGGCTACCACTTCAGATTGTCATTGACTGCAGTCTGAGACGGTGCCTGGTGGACAAACACACAACATACATTGCAAGCTCCTAAATGAAGGTGTCTGCAATTAAGCTAAACTCACATTTAGGGCATCTCCCTTCAAATTGCCTCTTCTTGTTTTTTAATGACAGTTCTAGAAAAAAAATTTATCTTTGAGGTCTTCATCTCTGTCRTGGTTTAACCCCAGCCAGCAACTAAGCACCACGCAGCCGCTCGCTCACTCCCCCCCAGTGGGATGGGGGAGAAAATCAGAAGGCTAGAAGTGAGAAAACTCGTGGGTTGAGATAAAGACAGTTTAATAGGGAAAGCAAAAGCCGTGCACGCAAGCAAAGCAAAACAAGGAATTCATTCACTACTTCCCATCGGCAGGCAGGTGTTCAGCCATCTCCAGGAAAGTAGGGCTCCATCATGCGTAACGGTTACTTGGGAAGACAAACGCCATCACTCCGAACGTCCCCCTGCTTCCTTCTTCTTCCCCCAGTTTTATATACTGAGCATGATGTCACATGGTATGGAATACCCCATTGGCCAGTTGGGTTAGCTGTCCTGACTATGCTCCCTCCCAGCTTCTTGTGCACCTGGCAGAGCATGGGAAGCTGAAAAGTCCTTGACTGGTAGACTACCTAGCAACAACTAAAAACATCAGCGTGTTATTAACAATATTCTCATACTAAATCCAAAACATAGCACTATACCAACTACTAGGAAAAAAAAATTAACTCTATCCCAGCTGAAACCAGGACAATCTCTGTGCCAAATCTGATAAAATCAGCCAATGGATGCTAAAGTTAACACAGTGTGAATAGGATATTTCCTAGGTATTACAGTAACTCCCAACAGAGAGCTCACAGAGGGTTATCACCTAGTTTTCAATCATTCCACGAAGTCCAAGATGTCCTGCCCCTTTCTGTTCAAGAAGTCTGGAAACCCATGTAACTTGTGACCATCTCTGAGTAATGCCACAGGTATAAATTACTTTCTCAAGAACACAGCTACTGCTGCCACAAAGATATTTGGAAGCCTGAAAAAAAATAAATAGCAGGATAAATAATAAGAATAACTGTAAATTCTTGGTCAGCACTGAAAAAAGCAAAACATATTTTCATGAGCTTGACAACACGTTGGCGATAAAATGATGTCATCCAATTATTAGATACCACAAGGAACCGTAGTAATTTGTGGAGTTATAGGACAACTGAAGGCTGTGTTACTACAGGTAAACAAGGAGCTCCTTCTTCTAGTTTTGTCTGACAGAAGATTTCCTGTGTAGCAAAGAAGGTAGTCCAGCTATAGTCACTTTTCTTCACAAACAGCACCACTCACTTCTTCATCAGACTAGATTAAACTTCTTGGCTATCATTTAAGATATATAAAAATGTTTCCCTTTAAGCTTTCTTGTATATACATGTGTGTGTGTGAAATGAGACACATAAGTACAATTTTTCATTGTCACTTACTTAAAAAAAAGGGAAAACCTTTTTTTCCCAAAAGATATACAAATTAATCAAAAGATGAGTGCATAAGAAACATTAAAGGGGTTAAATTGCTGAGATAAGTTCATCTTCAGTAAACTAGCCATACCTCAGAGACACCCAGATTTGTAAAATGAAGTGCTACATACAGAAGATTCAAATGCTTCTGAAGCTTTATAGAAAAAGAAATGAGTAAAACAACAGTCTTGAGAACAAAGCCATCAGAAAATTCACTATCATTAGGTAAGTTTGGTAAGACTGGGGAAATCTACTTGGGGGGAAAAAAAAGAGAAAGGCAAGGGGGATAAAAAGAAGAAATTATGCATACTTTTTGCTATAACTAGCTGAGGTACTCTGGCACCCTAAGGTGAATATTATATCATACCTATTTATAAAATCATTATCTTTGCCAAATAGTATTACCTAGAGTCTGTATTAGCAAACAGCTGCAAGTATTTACATCTATATTTTTATCTATTAGATTAACAAATCAAGGTTTTAGGCACCTTTGTTGATCCATTATTTTTCAGTTTCAACTCTGAGTAAAACAATTTTAAACCTCCATGTTCAACTTGTCATCACAAATCCATCCCTGTGTTTACATTTTTTTGCTTTAATACAAATCTTGAAATTCACAGTTTTCTTCCTTATTTTAATTAAAGCTTCTCAAATGCTAGAGAAGAGTTTGAACTAACGTGAAAACCTGCTAGCAGATTAATAGTAGAAAAGTGTGAACAAATGCCTTGACTGATGAAAGTCGTCTTCTTCTGTTGACTATGATATATATCTGTGTGCATATGTGTGAGTAGCGTTCTCTGTTGACAATGTTTTCTCCTTTGCTTCCAGTGCTACTCCTATCAATCAATGGCAGTTCTTTAGAGAGAGTCTAAGTTAGACTCATTAGCTGAATTATACATATAATCATGCATATTCAATAAAGCTTTTTAAATCATTCTCATAAGCTTACATTTCCAGTATACTGGTGAAGTCTTATGCTATGGAGTCCCCTGTTACAGTAGTATAAACGCTATGAGACACATTGAAATAAGCAAGAGTCCCTTACACAGTGAAATATTGAAAAAATATCTTCTTTTTTTTTTTTTTTTTTCTATTTGGCTTTGAGTAAATATCAGAGCTTTCCACAGGGACAGCTTACAATAATAAATGAGTCCTGCACCGTATTTTTGTTTGAGGACTCCTTTACACCAGCATGGCAGTGCAATGAAATCTTCCAGTGGGAGTAAAGTACAGCTACATTCACTTCAATGGAAGTACTCTTTGTACTCCTAGAGGGGACAGTTCAGAATCTGGCTTTCAGTGAACGAACACCTCAGTTCTGCAAGGTGATGGATGCTCTTAAAAGGTGCTAATGGAAATTGAGGCCATATAGTGCCTTATAGGTTTTGTCTTCATCTAAACGCACGCCATTTATGAAGATGTAATTTAGGAACCCAATAAGTTTTGTCTGACTGACAAGGAGCTTTCTGCAGAGGTAATATGCATGACTTTGAATCTGTAAACCGAAAATGTCTATCTATAAACACATAAAACCATATAGACACAAAAAAAGTACTATACATTCCTTTCCTGTTGAACACACAAATGGGTTTTAAGGCCTTAGGATTGTCCTTTCCCTAATGACTCTCTAAAATATGAACAGCATTCATTGCTGTTTGATGATAATAGTGACCTTATAATAGTTTCCATGGAAAGAATCCTGAGATCATAAACAGTGACAAAGTGAGTTTGTTAGTTACCAAACATACACATTCCAAAGGTACATGACATTTAATTCTAATCTATTTTTAGAAATCGTAGGAAAATGAAGACAAATTAACTGTTTCCAGCAGAAGCACTTACATTGCATTTCCAAATACAATTACAGAGGAGAACTTCTAATTGACTATTATTAGAAATCAAGTCATTTCTATTACACACTCTAAGCTCTTCTCCAAAACAGGGTGTTTAAAAGGCAGCATTTATGATGGACTCAGTGAACTGAGTGTCTGAGTCAGATGACCTAAATTCCTCTAAGCCCCTGTGTCTAATATTTTGTGTTAGATGACACTAGGCTGATACTCATTCAGCACCTTACTTAGGCTTTCTGAACTCCACTTCATATTACTGTGCAATGTGTCCTCACATACCAAGTCCAGAAAGCATAGCACTGGGTCTGGGACTCTCATCTTTGACGTAAAGAGATACTTATCATTTATTGCAGGGTCTCTGATCCCTATATTGTGACCTTGTAGAGCAGTCTCCTCTGGTCCACAAATTGTACCTGGAGCAAAAGAACTGCTTCCATTTAAGATGAAACCTTGGCACAAGCAAGAAGAGTTTTTTCCATGCACCTGTCCTTATAGGCAGTGGGAACATATTGAACACAAGTGTGATTCTCCCCTCTCCCTTCACCATGGAGTTCTCCAGCTATTTCTCCAAGAAATTCTCACGTCTCCCAAGATCCTGTCAGTAGCATCTGATAAAGGCTGACAGCAACAATTGAGCTTTGCTTTAGAACACAAAGCAAATACCTTTTTTACCCAAAGAAACAGTCCTCTGTTTTGTCACGCCCTTTCTTTACATCCACGGAGAAATCTCTCTGACTTTGTTGTTTGTACACTTAGAAGTTTTGCTAGTTTGACACTTTTGGTTAGAAGCATGGGATGAAAAAAACAGTCCTTTACTGACATGGCTATAGGGTGAAATACGCTTATATAGAAGCAATTACACTAGCAAAAGTTCCTTCAGCAAAGGTAAGTTACTCCATTTGGAGGGGACTGTTAAAGCTACCTGTGGAGAAGAATCCTTTTGCCTCTGTGAACAGCTTTCTCTGGGAGTGGGGGAGGAAGGTAAGGGTTAGGACAGTTCTGCCATGCAAACCTTAGCAAGTACTGACAAGCCCACCATGTCTTCCCTGCTGGATGGAAGGTAATCATTTTCAGCCTGATAGGCTATTGTAAGGCTAAATAAAGATAAGGGGAACATGTTAGACAATGAGACACATAAACCACAGTGAAAAGGGCCATATAAGTATCTAGAGAGCAGGAACTATCATGGGGAGGAAAGTTTAGTGGGTAATAGCTGAAAATAGATTTTATGAAGACAAAACTGCATGGGGTATGTATGTATTTTAATAATTGTATATAATCTGCAGCCTCTGTATAACGCACAAAAGCACTGACAATCCAGCAAAAACAGTACTAGTTCTGAAACACAAAGAATAAGTTTAACAGGGCAGGTGCATCCCCCGTGAATTCTAGAATTGTGCACAGCTGGGGAAACCAGCAAAATTTACATTATGATATAGCGGCAGAGAATCAAGTGCTGCTGAGTAAGGTCAGAACAGTGGTATAGGAAAAGGAAGACATAGTGTTCGAACCTCCCCCAAGTGAAAGTTGGAGACCTTCTCTGCCACCTTTCCATTGCTTCCACCTGTATGTGGGATATGGAAACGCCTCCCATATCCTCCCAGTGGTGCCCAAGAATAGCCTGTATGTTTCCCCTAACACAGTGAGAAAATCCCACCTGTGCTACTGAATCCAGGCTCGTGTCCTACCACAGACAATGTTTAGTGGTAGAGACTTGAAAGGAAAGCTCTGACACTCCACTAATGGAAAGACAGGGATAAAGTGCTTCCTCCTAGTTTTTGCCAGGTAGAGGCTGGTTCCTGCAGGTGTAGTGATATTTGTATAAGGGACAATGCAGACAGATTTCTTTGTGTTTCAGAGGGTATTCAGCTCACACAATGATAGCTATTGTAGTGTAACCTAAAGTGCTTTACAGTAGGATGACACGCTATGATTGCAGAATGCTTTTTTGCTAGTATTAATAAACACATTGTATTTAATTTCCAAAACAGACACTGTAAATCAGCTGTTTGAATTAACTGCTGGATTTTTCCAAGAGTGGGATTATTTCTCATCTGTGGATGCCTCTTTTACTACAATGATGTTCTTGAGACATACAAATGAGCTTAAAGTGTGCAGCRGAAGAGCTCATAAAACGAAGGAAAGTTGTTTTTTTGAAGCAGTAGAAGCCCTACGACGTTTGGCTGTTAGCTTGTTTTATAAATAGTGCAGTAAACCCTGATGCTCACTCTTCTCTGAAACATCTATAATTAAAGGGTGATGGGCCAGATCGTGAATGCCTTATTCAAAGTGAGACTGCTCGTGGTACAAAGTACTCTCCAGAGTGAGTAAGTGCATCATAATTTGGGCTGCTGTTGTCAGAGTTTAGTAATAGACTGCTATATAAATAGGTCCTTGGAAAGTACCAAAGTGTTCAAGCCATTGTAATTGCATTAATATAGCTGACAATAATCAGTGGGGAATATTCTGGCGTCTTCCGGTAAATTCTGATTGTATCTACGCGAGGGTAACTCTTGTAAGTCTGTGTTGGCATTGAGAAGTGTGTGTGGCTTGCATTAGTGTTTCTACTCAGGGGCAGTTGTGCAGACACAAAAAGCCCTTTGTATTGCTCAGAAGCCTGAGAATCCAAAGCCTTAATTTATTGACATCCATCTGATGAAGATGAGAGACAGTGACTTTTAGAGCCTCTTGTTGCTGCTGGACTTCTTTGTTGCATGTATGTTTACTAGGCATCAAATTTTCAAGGTATTTATATTCCTAAGGATGTAGAGAGATGCCTTACAAAATTTTCAACAGACACTTTATTTCTATTGAATGTGTGGGATTTGATCTACACAGAAAYGGAAAATCATCTCTTTCCCTGTGGATCTTGAGAATTTGACTCTACAAAGCTCTTTATCTCAAATTGTTTTATCTCTTCTAGCTTCCTTTCCTCATTAAACAAAAAAGAATATTGATACTTTCTTTGCACATTGCAAATACTTGCAATATTTCAAGGTTAATGCAATAAATAATAGAATTTCATAATAAACACTTAGCTTTCAAGAGCTAATGATTAATACACTTTTTAAAAATCCTAATAAAAGTACGATCCATTGGATACATTCATGCTAATTGTCTGTCCTTCTCTGCCTTTGAATTATGTGCTCTGAAGCCTCCTTTGGCTGCACATCTCTCTGATCCATTGGTCTTTCTGGCACATGTTCTGGCACTCTTCCTTTTTTTTAGCCTTTCACGTAAATGGGATCCCACAGCACAGTTGCCCTAGATCATCACAATAGTTTTGAGTCGCTGATTTACAAGCAGCTTAAGCCTACTGACTCCCACACCTGTAAGGTCAAGGATCATGTGGCAGCAGATGCAAACAGTCACTAAACATGCAAAGATCCCAAAATCTACCTTTAGCTAAGTCTTTACTTAAGCTGGTATAAGAAATATGTCGATCTACATAATGCAGTAAAATACTTGCATGCATTTGCTTATCCCAGTGTCATCAGTATTCTTAAAAATAATTTACACAGATTCGGTGCTCAGTCAGGAATTTATACTCCTTCTTCCTTTCTGTGACTCCTTTCCTTAATTATGGTGTGTATCTGCCTCCACTTTCCAATCTGTTTCCTTCCTCCTTAGCTAATGTAAAAATTTCCCTGTGCTATAAACATATCCCTTCCATTTTTATGAATCTTTTCTTCACTAAGTTACAGAGCTCTAGTCCATAGACCCAAGGCTAACTGAAATGGACAGGCTCACTTCTCTACTGGTTAGGGTTATCTCATCCAGAGAGAACAGCCACATCTCCAATGTATGGCTTATCCTTTGCTCTTCTCTTGCCCCTCTGGCCTGCAATTCAATTATTATCTTTTGTTATTAAGGGGGAGGAGGTTCTGTTCAAACTCACTAAAATAACATGAGGGTTATGCTGTAGACCGCTGGAACAGTGTTTTTATAGCATGAAACCGAGAGTATGTGGTCCAGCCTTGGGATGCGTGAAAGCATATAAGAAGACACAAAGCCCAACAGTGTTAGAAGATGATGTAAGGCAAGGAAGACAAACCTGTGGCGGTCTTGTCCACACTCATTTCCAGGAGCAGTCTGGGAAGTCAATGGAGCTGAAGACCATGTCCAGGCACTGTTGCGAGCAGCTGGTTGGAGCCATTGGGAGCAGAACAGAGCTAGGGAAAAAGCCACCAAATAAACTGTGTGGAAGATCAGTGGTCCAATACTTTCATTCACCCTCAGACCCTCTTCTGTTTGCAACATAAATGCACCCAAAACAACCTAAATCCTCACATCCTGCTTTCACAGTTGTGTAACTTCACTAGCTTCAAATGATGCACTCTTCATTTAAGTTCACATAATAGAGATTAAGACATAGAGGTTTCAGTCATAAGAGTCACTTCAATACTTATGTATTATTTTAACAGTAATAGTTGTCAAATGACCATCCACCCTGTAGCCAAAATAAAAAAAAATTCCTTTCTATGTACTATATGGATAAACTCAATTGCTCTTAATGAAGTTTTGGATGCTCAAGTGTAACCAATAGCTGAATTTCACTTCTGTTCTGTCAGTAGCAGTGACTATTTTTGTTTTTTTCTTTTGAGAAATGTTTTCTGAGATCCCACCTCTGAGTTCTTAATACTACACTGCAAAGCATCCCCATGGCTTACACCTCTACTAGTACATTTAGCACACCTAACAACAACCAAGCTGCCTCCTGGGAATTGTTCCAGGCCCATACTAACACTCAGTTGTTCCCAGAAACTTTTTGGAAGAATATTAGTTGGCTTACACAAAAACAATGCCAAGGGCTGTTCAGGCAATTTAACAGTATAGAGGATTGCATTTCAGTGCCCGGCAAAATTTGCTGATACTGTTTAATTTCTTGATATAGATGTAGTCGTGATGAAACTGGATGAGTGAGATGCAGTTGTATTACATTTATACATTAAAAAATATATATATTGGAATTACAAGTGTAAAAAAGACTTTTAAAATTCATAAAGCTTCTATATTATACACATAGTGGATGAACAATGCTATCTATCTGTGGACTCTGAATACCTGATGTATCATAGAATCATAGAATCATTAAGGTTGGAAAAGACCTCTAAGGTCATCAAGTCCAACCGTCAACCCAACACCACCAAGCCCCACTAAACCATGTCCCTAAGTGCCTCATCTACACGTCTTTTAAATACCTCCAGGGATGGTGACTCCACCACTTCCCTGGGAATATAGAGTGTCTCTTGGCCCCCCATTAGTTCATGTATATAATTAATGCAAAGGAGCTGCCTGCTACCTAACTAGCTTTTCTTCAATAATGAAAAAGAAACATCCATGCTTGTTGTATTTAGGTTTTCATAATTATTTCCATTCTAATCCCCCATTATAAACCATTTATATCACTCCAGACGCTATGTCTTTTGAAAGCTGTATCTTCCAGGCCTGTTGCCTCCTTGAAGATCATTTCACTTTCATTTATCTTTCAAGAAAGAAAAAGAGTTTGCGTATTGTGCAAGCAAGAAAGAAGTGTAGGCTATTCTAATTAAACAAATAAAATCAAGTAGATCTACACAATAAAAGGCTGTGGAGCATTGTGTGTTCACGTTTTTCATACTGAAGACTTTTGATGAATAGGTCTTTTGAACGTTATAAGAAGTTGATGAAGTAGATTCTGAAAATAACATACCTGGCATGCACAGTAGGCTCTCCATTTTGTCTCACTCAGTTACAGTTGTACCAGAAGCCTTTTCTTTGGCATTTCCTGACTTTTGACTGTGCAAAAGTGTAGTCCTCCCATCCATGTAATAGAGCCTTCTTGAGATTCCGGAAAGGTCTAATGGGTTGCATAACTGATCAGCATCTTCAGTGTGTTAATTGCGTGCTCTGCTATGAATACAGACATATATTCAGCATATAACATATATTCATAGCATACAACTACATCATTTGGTAAATGGGAATTGTTCAACACGTGATCCATTTCAAAGTGGAACAGTGGCATTTGTGTAAGTTCTTGTATAAAATAGTGCTGGGTGGCTTGTGAAATGAAAAACACCCAAGCAAAAAGGACTAAACATTCCTCTAGGGGTTTATAGTTTTTTCTTTCTTTCCTTCTTTCTTTCCTTCTTTCTTTCTTTCTTTCTTTCTCTCTCTCTCTCTCTTTCTTTCTCTCTCTCTCTTCCTTCCTTCCTTCCTTCCTTCCTTCCTTCCTTCTTTCCTTCCTTTCTTTCGTACTTTCCAATTTTCACTTGAAGGCTGTAAAGATGACACTTAAAATAACCAATAGCAGAGGGCTGATGAATCATCAGTGTAGAAAGTCCATATTTGATTTTCTTCCAGACACAGCTTCTAAGCTAGACACATAAGCCTGTGCAAACATAAAATAAAACAGGACAATTTTTATGTGGATTACATGTTAATTAGCATCTTCGCTAACAAAGCTCTTTTTTTGTCTGTTTTGAAAGATGAGTTGATATTGGGTTACTACTTAAAACATCCTACATCCAGTGAGGCAAATCTATTCCAAAATAAAAATAGCTTGGAGAAAATCTTGCCCTGTTTTCAGGCTTGCTAAAATTGCAATAAGCTTGGTTCATGCTTTGACTAGCTGGCAAACATAGGTTATGAATTAGTAGGAGGACATGTGTATGCACTGTTCAATGATAATGAGAAAAGCTGAGAAACTCTTTCATTGTGAATCTATGAATGAATGTAGAAATTCAAAGCCCCAGCAGTAGCGCTCTCAGTTATTCTGGTCATCAAGCTATTAAAAAGTTTTAGCAAGTGGGATTCTGCCCTTATTATATGACTTTTATTCTGTTACCTCTTTACATTTTTTGAAACAAGTCAGAGATGCAGGAGAGAAAAGAAAAACAGCTTCCTGGAGAAACTGTAAAAAAATATAGGTATAGAGTCCTCTGAGAAAAAAGTCTCTGTTCTTACAGGTGGATTTTCTGTTGAGATGAAGACCGATTTAGCACCAAAACGAACTCCTCTTATCAGTGGCAAATAGATCCCTACTGTCTGCAGATCAGAAGCAAACTGGAACAGTGAGGAAGTCAGAACCATTGCTACAAATAACAACTTTCCCACCAGGGTTTTGGTTGGGTTTTTTTTTTTCAGATTTTCAGGAGGAAGTGATAAATTTGTCAGCCTGGTCATTATGCTGCAGTAATTGAAAACAAACAAACAAACAAAAAGCCAAGAAAACCTTTAAACTAAACTGCTTTTTTTTAACATCTAGGTCACAGTCCTTTTTCCTTTTTTTTTCCAGGACCTGATTTCATGGTCCACTTTTATATCTCAGTGTGATTATATATGAATGAAGTCCCTGTCACATAGAAAGGACAAGGTCAATACAGATGAAAAATAGACACAACAATAATCTTTTTAGAAAAGAATAATGGCATTCATATTCATAATGGTAAATTTTAATCAAATAGCACAAAAAGGCCCAGGAACACAAAGGCTAGACAGCTAGTGGAGAACTCCTTACTCAGTTATTCTTGGTAATAATAATGACAGCATTCATCATTTGATTTTAAATGTCAGAATGAAACAAGTTCACACAACCATCTTCAGGGGAAAAAAAAAAAAAAAAAAGAAATGGACTGAGTTTCATTTGAGGCCCTTAAAAAGTGGAGGGGGGAAAAGGGAAGGGGACAAAGACCTTTGGAAAGAGACAAGTCAGAGAATAGGAATGCATTGCCATGAAAAGCGTTCTTAGGGACATTCGGAGTGAAAGTCTGACATCCTCTGAAATACACTGCATGTTTTGCAATGGTGAAAGACCTCTGTTACATCCACCTGGTGCCACTGGGTTTTCAGGTGGTTGCATGGTGAAAATTGAAAGCAGATCTTAACCATTATGTAGCAGACTGCATTTTTTAACATTCGTTTTCGCTGGGGCTAGTGTTCTTTCCCATAGTATTTATAGTGACCAGAGGAGAGTTTCAGTGCGAGCTGAGCTTTTACTATTGTTTTGGTTTTAGCTGCCAGGAAAAAACTGACCTCTTACAGCCTTCAGCAAGTCTGGCTTGTGTTTAGATGGATGATCAACTACATTTCAATTTAAGTGAAAATAGTTTTATGCAGAAATAGGTTGAGGGCCAGCATCCTAGACATGCAGGGAAGGAAGAACTGAACAGTCCCTTCTTCATCCTATTACATGGTCAGCATAAAAGGGGATCATGAGAACAGTCCTTGCCTTCAAGAGAGGGAAGATTGTTTCCCCTATGGAGTGCCTCAGCAGAAAAATGGTGTGGGGAGRGAGTACAATAGGAAAAGCAATTGCTCTTTTGCTTCTGCCTTTCAGCAGGCACTGTGCCTGGTTTGCTGAGGAGGTGAGAGTACGCTGCATTCATTAGGAGACTGTAGGAAAGAAACGCCCAGCACATGTGGGAAAGTTGAAGGGGCATTGTGCTTTCCTAATGAGCAACGTTTCCTGATGATCCCTCAAGGACAGTATCCATTTTGCACCTCCTAACCAGGTGGCATCCTCCTGAAAGGCAGATGAGTTTGTTGTGAAGTGCTAAATACATACAACAGTACATAAAACAATACATAAAACCAAGGTAGTTTTATATAAGCCTGGGTGGAAGACTTGATTTGCCTTTCTTTATGCATGTTGTCTATTCATTCACTATAAGAGACACAAGTCTCTGTGCAAGAAACAAACCAAAAATGACAAAATCTTTCACAGAGGACCTCAAAAAGAAAAATAAATATACCCTGTCAATATGTTAGCTCTGCCTGAGATATAAGCAAATGTTAGGAGACAAAGGAATGAAGCGCATTCTCCTCAAAAATGAAAGGGAATATTAAACCAATACACTGACAGATTGCTATTAGTGTTCTGGAGTGTCTGATCAGAGCACATGCTCAGGGCATAACTATACAGTCCCATCCACAGCTGAAACATATTTGGCGTAGTCTGTTAGCTCATGATCACATTTTTGTGGACAACAAGGTAAACCTGAATGTAAGACAGTGCAGTGAATATATTCATGCACACAAACATGAAAGCAGTGTTGAGAATACAGGAAAATTATTTCCATAACTGCATGTCAACTGGTCTCACAAACTCTTTCATGAGGAACCAAAATGGATTCTTCAGGCAGGCAAATTTTCTTGCAAACAATCATCTCATTTCTCTTAAGACATTTGAAGGCAAAATGGTGCTACAGGCCTGCAGGGTTAAAATCTAAGAAAACCTCTTGGTTCTGATTCAAACAAAGGAGAAAATAGAAAAATAAAAGAAGAACTCACCAAAACCCACTGTTTATTTTGTTGCAGCTTTAAAATTAACAAATAATCACACCTAATTATTTTGTATTTTGCAAAAAACAAAGAAAAACTGAATGCTCACTAAGGCCATATGCTTTGTTGCCAAGCTTTAGTCTCCAGTCAAACTTTATGGCAAATTTATAAGCCATGTAATATGTTAGGTTTTAGCAGGTCTGCTGACACAGCCTTTTGCTATGGTGCTCACAACAGCAATAAATAAGCCTTGTACTTTTGATTTATGGTAGCATAAGAGCTTGATCTACGTTCCATCAAACTCAATGGGAGTCTCTCCATTGACTTCAATGGAAGCTGAATCAGGCATATAAATGAGATGGGAGACAGGTTTGGAGAGCTTAATTCAGAGCTGAGACCAATGAGGATCCAAATAGATGGGAAGGTGTTTTACTTATTCTTTCCCCTTACCACCCTACAACAGGTCGTCTGTAAACTGAGCATGAGAATTTGACATACGTTTGAGGCTTGCATTTGTGCGCATGGTGCATGAATCAGCCCTGGCCTCTGCCTTTAAATGCTTACTGGGATTTTGTAGGCAGGAAGCCATTTTGTTGTAAAAACTGGCATCAAAGGATTCCTACCATCCTCTAAAGCATATAGGGACCGTGAAAGAAGGGTAAAATTGTGGCAGTTTAGGTCATGAATGAATCACAATTGCCAACACAGTCCTTCAGCAGCTCAGCTTCTCTGTGAAATCCAGGTCGAGGCCAAGAAGGATGTCAAGATAATTGATGCCACTGTCATCACAGGATGCAGAGGAAAATAAGTAGAAATTGAGTCATCAAACAGCAGCCTTCTCTTGTCATGTTAGGTGCTAAAACCCAACTGCCTGATGTGAAGGAGACCTGTTCTCATAGAAATAATGAAGAGGCCAAGAGGTACAAGTAGGTTGACCAGTTACTTCCACGCAGCCAAATTCCAGTTGGGAATTTGTAAAGCTAAGGTTGCCTGTCACTGAAACTTCAAAACTGAGTTGACTGGTAAAAATCACAGAGTAAATTATTTCCTCCTTCTTCTAACTTTTACATCCCAAGCTAGACAAGCACAGTAGTTATATAATTGATGCCTTAGGGTGAAAGTATCACCCCTCTGTTAAGTTGACCAGGAACTTCAAAGCACTTTAAAAAGCCTATAAATTCTATATAATCTTCACACCAAATGTTACAATGGAATACGTTTGTTACCTTTTGCAGTTAGGCTCTTGCAACTAGGTTTAATCTCATACTCTGTCATCAAATACAAGTTTCCTTGCTATTATTCACCTATACTTTTGTCAGAGCACTCTGACATTCTGTTGCTGTATTTGATTTTAAAATGATTATGGTTGTTCAGGCTTTGTGGTTAAAAAGCCACTTGGGCTAAAATTTATATCATGAAGCTGCAGCCATTTAAAAGGCCATACAATGACTATGACAGCATGGATTTCTTTACTTTCTGACAAATAGGTTTCCCATCAAATTCACACCAACTGCACATGAGGTTGTGCAAATGGAAGGTAATGGAGTGCATCCGATGGGTGAGAACTTAAGATGGGCACAATGAAAGCCAATTCTGTATTTCATACCTAACTTCATAGAATCACAGAACAGTTTGGGTTGGAAGGGACCTTCCAAGATCATCTAGTTCAACCACCCTGCCACGGGCAGGGACATCTTTTACCAAATTAGGTTGCTGAAAGCCCTGTCCCTTTCAGCACAAGCAAATACTATGCAAAATTAGATCAGAATGGATCTAACTCTTAGACTGGAAAAAAAAAAAAAAAGAAAAGGCTCATTTCCAACTCTAAAAGTCTATAACCAGGTCGCTGTCTGTCTAGTTTTATTTGCCAAAGAAATTCACCTAAAGTTACAACTGGGTGGAAGTCTGCCACAGAAGACTCCACATGATATCTGAAAACAAAAAAAGTCATGCTAGGAAAATAGCTGTTTAAAGATTTTACACAAATGGAATTTTTTTTTCAATGAAAGCATGCACTTCAGTTTGCTAATTGCATGCATTTTTTTGTGTGCATTTGGAGGCTATGATTTTAACAGCTTTCCACCAATTTACCTTTTTTATGACCAGATGAAAGGTGTGTTTTTCTGTTCTGTGAAATGAGCACCTAGTTGCTGGCCAAAAGCTACATGTCTATTAAATTTAACTAATAACAGCATGCGCTTTGGTAGATAGAGTATCCTGGGAATAATTCCAGGAACGCAGAGCTTCACTCTCACCTTTTTTTTTCTTTTGAAGCAACTTTATTTACTTGTAAGATTCTCATAGGAATGCAAATGACTGTTCCATCACTTTGCCTCCACCATTACTTTTCTTCAATCTGATAAGTGCCTAATAAAATATTAACTTAGTTTGTGCCTAGGGTAAAATATACAATAGGGACATGACAGTGATCTGTGTAATCAACCTAAGGTTCCTGTTCTTATGCCAGGAAGAGTGCAGACATAGCAATTCTTTAGGCTTTTCTTCAGATGACTAATGAAGAATCATCATTCCCTTTAACTCAGTCATGAATGTTGTCCACTATTACTGGTATTGGACTGTTTTCAAATACAAAGAAGAGCAAAAAAGTACATGCCATCTTAATCCAGTATAAACTAAATGATCACGTTTATTATTTACTCAGATTACAATTAGATATCCATATTTCCATTATTAATATTAAGAAGGTATCTCTTTATATGCTTGACTGATTTCCAGTTGTGTTCAACAACCGAATCTCCTGCTGGAGAGAACAGAAGCTGAGAGTTCTCTGCACCTCCGGAAATATCAAACCACTTTTGCTTGAGAGTCTCAAGGTGCATGGATTTAACTGCCTGCTTGCAAAAATGCGAACACTATGCCTAGCAACTACAAGAAGCTGTCCAGTTGCAAAGCACCTATGTATTTTTACTAATCAATACCTTTAATTACCCTTTCCCACACTCATTACCTTGTGGCAAAACCAAGATGCTCTCGGGCATTTGGTAGATAACATAGGTGGCAAAAATAACACTAGAATTTGGGCATTCTCGGTTTCTGGTCCTGCACTCAGACTAGTAGGAAATATCTTTTTAGAGGAGAAGAAGAATATCCACTGTAGACTTCAGAACTCGGTTAGAAGGCTATTCTGAATTAAGATACAGATGCCTTCATTTCCATTACTTGATCAAATTCTGCAGGTAGGCATCCACTCAGAAGTAACTCAGAATTTGCTGTTATTGTTGGTTTCACTCCCATCCATACACAAAATTCCTCAACTTCCAGGATACTTTTATTCCAATTTTCATTGTGTGTTCAGTATGTAAATCAAAACTGGGGTGCGGCTTTCACTCAGCCTGATCACTCCCTGTCCTCTAACCCTTACTGTCCTCTCATGCTTCCTATAGCTTCATTCACATGCTTAGGGAGACAGTGAGATCCACTGGCAAAAGACCACAGGGAGGGTGAGTGTATGCCCAGAAGACCAGCAGGATGTGACCTCCGCTGTCCCAGGGGACCACCACACCAATGAGACAGCAACAGCTTTAAAGGTACTCCTTCCACTGGGCTGGGCTCAAGTAGGTGCCGCTCTTCAGCTGCCTTTGTAGGACATGCTGCTGCCCAGGGCTCTGAACCTTGTTCCTTCCTTGCTCTGATTCTACCAGAGCCTTCAAGAACCGACTTGCATTCTCGTCCCTCAGGCCCTCACTTCACACTGTGATGACACTTTCCATCAGCTAGAGCTTTATGCAGACTATTAGAGAAAGGGGGGCATTTTCATTTACCCGTACAGGACAAGATGGCACATAACTATGAACCTATCTATATTTATGTCTGAGAAGAAAGTACTATAGAAGGCTGCATAACAGCCTTGGAATTTGGCCATATGTTCATCCATACAATTTTTGGCCCAGACTCAAATTCATCTCTTGCAGAGATGAAAACTAGTAGCTGCAGAGCAGTACCCAGCAACTCGCTCCAACAGCTCAGTCCAGGAAGTATAGAAAATTATATCAAGTTATAACTGCAGAGGACATTTGAAGTAGCAATATATAATAATCCATCTGAATAGCTCCAAACTCTAATTCGGCCATGACTAACAGGTCCTACTTCTGCAAAAGTATGAGTGGACCATGCAGCCAAGCCCTCAGCTTTACATCAACTATCAAATATTGTTAACAGCACTTTTTATCACATTTGGATTCTATTCATACAAACCCACCACCAATCTATTCTGAATCTTTAGTAAGGCAATCAGCAGAGTAGATTTCTTTAGCTGTGAAAAACTTGTTAATATAAGCAAATACTTTCTTTTTAATGAAGACAGACATGTTAATTTCCAATGACATGACTGTGTCATGGAACAAATTAAATAAATGACTGTATTCAAATTTGCCCCCAAAAGAAGGTGTCAGCTTTTGTTTAGCCAGAGGAGGAGTGTGCCAATCAGTCCCTCTAGGCCAGTAGTGAACTCTTTACTGTAATCATCGAGCAATTGTTCACCTTAGTAATCCTATTACTAAATAATCATTTAGTCCACCCACAGCTGGACCACAGCAGTGGTCTTCTTAGGCGAAAAGTTGTTCATGGGTGTGAGCAGGATTTTCACGCTCTGGTCCTTTGACATCTATATTTCATGCATGGGGAAGGAATCTTTCCTGTTAAGCATCCCACACACATATCAGTGCCCAAGCATGCAAAGCCCATGGGTGAGTCAATCTCAACTGCCATTAAAGTACAGTCATCATCTATTTTATGCAATTATCTTTCTTATGGATCATGAGACACCAATATTTAGTTTAAAATGCTACAGCACAGTAGAAACCCTCAGTATTTCCTACCACCTACATTTTTAGATTTCTGGATGACTGTCAGAAACCTTATGGACAGAATATACCGCTGAGTATACATTTAAATAGCCAGCAACAAAATTGACTGATCCTGTTTAGATCTGCATATGTTGCTAATATGTGTGTTGCTGGAAAGATGTTTCTTTGCATAGAGTAACAACCAAGGATGGTGTGGGGAGTGAGTCTGGTATAGTTTTGTGTGGATCATCTGCACCTGAAAATGTTTTCCATCTATAAATATTACAACTATTCTTTTATTTATGAAACTTTCTGCCTACACGGTTCTGTTTTACACATGCATATGTGTGTGTTTATATGCAGAGCTGTAAGGAGGTGTTTTTGTGTCAGGGGTGTACCCACTGCCCTGTTCCTGATATGGCCGGCTCAGATGCTTTCCTCCTCCACTCTCAGTATGGGTGTCCCCTCTGCCGGGCTCATTTCAGCTACTCCTCCACTATTTCCAGCTTATTTTGATACTGTGTGCCTTCCCACAGTCCCACATGGTCCCAGCTGAGCATTGTCACGACCTTGTGTGTGTGTGTGTGTATGAAACAGAGACTTGGAGCTGCATACACCGACAGTAAGAGGGTAACTTAGCTGGTGGTCGGGATCTGTGCTAGACCGCTGCAAAGGAGTGGCCTTTTTCCACACAGATGTGCTGGGTTCGGTAACACTCCAGTTTTACCCAGGGAGTAATCCCTGCATGGATAAAAATGTCTACGGTTGTCCTTGGAAACAATTCCTTATAAAATAATGTTTGCATTGGTTTCATACTATCATTTCAGAAATTGTAAGTAAGTTCTTGAAGAAATGGAAAACAAAGAAACCATGATAAAAATAATAGACACATAAAGGATTGTTTTTGAAAATATACTGGTACATAATGGTGCTCAGCAGCGCTATTATTATTACAAGTTGCTCAAAGTTTCCACTCACAATCACTTTTTACAGAATGCAATGTCCTGGACATTTCAAAACATAGTTTGGTCAGACTTGATATACAAGGCACCTATAATCTCAGTGAGGCACTTTTAATATATCTTATCTGCTTACACCCAAAACTTTCTTGACCCCAAGACCCTTTGTAAAGCAAAATACAGAAGAGAAGAGAGACCTGACATAAACAGGCACAGAGAAAATAAAGGCTTGGGGGTTTTTTCAGCTTTTACATTGATAGGTTTGCTTACCAGCGATGAATAGCAATTCACACGGAGTTGCAGAAAAGGCAGTGAAAGGTTTGGGATCTGAAAGGTACTACTCAATATTATCAAATGGTTACTGTGTTGGAGGAGCTGCACCCTCCTACCAAGAAACAAGCAGCACCAGATCATTAGTCTGCCTGAAGGAGGTGTGTGGCAAGAATTAAGTAAAGCTGTTTGATTTTTGGCTGGTGGGAGGTTTGGGGTGGATTGCAGAATGAAGTAGATGAGACAYATGAAGCTTTAGAAACCCACTCCATAGATGGAGATCGCAAGCCACATACTAATTGCCTGCCCACACAGCACCGGTGGCAAAGCAGAAATGTGGGTGCTGCAAGAGGGGGTGGCTGCGAATACTGAAGGATGAGAGATCTTCCCCAGGCTCTGCACACTGGCAAGAAGTGGTCGAAGCTGAGATGGTTTTGGGGACAGGTGAAAAGAACAGACTGCACTTAACATATTCTTTAATGCTGAAGGCATCCCATGAAATGAGGTTCTGTGGCTTAATACACCAGTGCTAAAAAGGATTTCTATGGATTTAAGCAAACAATACATGGTGAGTGGTAGTAAACTGGATATCTAATAACAAGACATTCTTCATCTTTGCTTTACATACTGTGGATGATGCAGAAGCACTCTGTATTTCTACAGTCCTTTGCCATGAAATTTGTACTTAAAAAACATCAACATCTCAGCATGAGGTACAGGAACTGAGGAACCATAATAGGATCTCTGTATTTTAATCTATGAATGTTTATTTTCGAGTGGCATAAGTTAAAAGAACAAGTTGAAGGAAACAATGCTGCAATCAGTGGCCCTTGAACCCTTGCATTAAATTTTGGACTGATGGCCAAGATCCTGACATGTCCCAAGGTTTCATTTAAAACATCATCTGGGCTTTCTGTTTCTCTAAGGTTTTACAATTGCTTGTATTCTGCATCTTATCACTTTGCTGTCTTCTAAGAATCAGCATTATAAAGGAGTAGATTTTTTTTTCTTGCAACATTATTTTCAAGGTGGCAGAAGGGCAACTTGTGAGTGCATTGTTTTATCCACCACTGTCATCATTTCATTTGTTTAGAACTGGCCCACTGATGAATCTAAAGTCTTTATTTTTTTGTCTTTTGAATTTTAGGTATCAGCAAACAATCTGACCTATTTTTGACAAGATCTTTTGAACYTTGTGTATTCTCCAGTACCGCAGAATTGAAGTAGTTCATAATCATTCCTGATTTTCATCCTCAAAAAATCTCTACTATGGTATTATAAAAACCCTCTGATTTACATATAGGGAATGAAGATACAACAAGATTAAACGTAACATAATATCATATAGAAAGATGACAATTAAATCCAGCTCTTTGGCTAACACCCTGGGACACCCCTCCAATTATGCAATTTTCTCGAATTCTCCTTCTCAGGACACACACATATTGAAACAAGCAATTATTTTTATCCTGCTGTAACTTTGAGGCGCACAACTGGTTTACTTAGCCATGCAAGAACACTTCAACAAAAAGCATCATATGCAAAATTTAGCAGTGATCTGAACTGCTTTTCTATATCTTGATTATGATTTCTTCAGAGTGTGACAACTAAGGCTGTAGGCCACATCAGACATCCTTGGTATCTTACGTCCACTAAAGAAGATATTTTCTGGAGAACTGATCCTCCTTGTATTCGATATTATTAAACTAATGATATTAGTAACCCCCATTTTGCTGAAGGCTGTTCTGAGCCTTTGATGCCCTTGAGGGCTGGAGGAAAATTCTCATGTTTTTTCCTGCAGATATTTGGGGCCTCATCCAAGTCCATTGGATCACTCCCCAATCCACACTTCTGTGTATTCTCGTAGAAAGCTTTTATCTGTTAATTGCTGCCACATCTGTCTCTCTTTAAAATTTATTGTAATAGTTGTTGAGTCCCTAATAAAATAAAGCACATATTGTATTTGTTTCTTTTTTTATTCAGCTCTAATGACTTACATATTGACAATTTTTTTGTTTTCTTTTGGGAATTTTGTGGGGTTTGTTTGKTTTTTTTTTTTTTTTTWTTTCTACAGGAAACCCATCTCTCTGGAAAGGGACATGAAAAATTATACCAGCATTGAGTTGTTTGAATCTTTACAGCCACTTAGACATCTTAAATATTAAAATCTTAATCCATAATGACCTCCTCCAGCTTTTGGCCAGCTTAACAGTGTCTGCTCCCCTTGGATCTGTGTTAGACTGTTTCCTCTTTTTTAGCTTTAATTTTTGTATTACATTTACCTAGTGGGATTAGCCTGATGGCTTTGCTTTTGTGTGCTTCAAAATGTCATGGGGAAGGGAGTTCCATACTTTTTTCTTTTTAACTAGCCTAAAATAGACCATGCTCTGCTAGCTGCAGAGGTATTCTCATTTCTGTCACTACCAGAGAGAGGGTCTTTAAAAGTCTTGTTCACATTTTACGATCTACGGTCATAACTTCACTCAAGAAGATGAAGACTTTTCTCTACAGTCAAATCTTCTTGGCACCAGGAGCTGAATCAATTCGTTTTTAGACTCTTGTCTTTTGACAGACACTTATTCCTGTGGCATTCTTCTTATGAACTCCCTTGGAAACGTGCCCGGGATTATTTTTGTTTATTCCTTCCAAATTCCACTCCACCCGCACTAACACAGAATTTTAATCCTTCCCTGCTGGTGGCGAGGGGGTTTGTTACAATACTGGAGAAATATGTTAAAGAAACCTTTTTTTTCATTCTACCCTCCAAATTCTTGGTCTGTGCCAGTAGTTTGAAGGGACACTGTCTTCATGACTCATTCCAAGCTGACCAACACGGACATTGTTCTGCCTCCCTCGAAGCTCAAGTCCAGAGAGAGTGGAAGAGTGTAGGTGTCCCCTCTCCCTTGACACAGACCAGCTCCAAAAGCATGAGGAGAACTTGAGCTGTGCAGCGCCCACTTTTTTGTTAACATGCACGCATGGCTGGGATGTTTCTAACTCTTTGCAATCAAAGCTTGGTTGTTCAGCTAATCTAATTCAGGTTGGCATTCATAACAGTTTCTTCAAGATGGGTTCTCAGCACCACATGTAAGAACTCAGGCAGTCTGTGCCTTCCACTCCCTCACTTGTTTATGCCAGTTTATGCCTTGGATTACCTCTGGGCGAAATAATGCCAAGCCCTTCTGTAAACAAACACAGCTATTACAAGGCACTTGCACAAAGAAGTGAACCTGACATTTTGTCTGAATGGTGGCAAACTGCAAATGTGCCTTGAGCTCTGGGATTAAGCAGTGCCACAGCTGAGGGTGCTGTGCCATGTGTGGCAGAGAGCTTTCCCCTGGGGGCTCCCTCAGCTGCAGCATCCCCATTAATCCCAGCTGCCTTGAGGGGCACAGGAAAGGATTCGTTAAAGTTTTAGAACCAACATCTTGAAGCAATTTTGAGCTACCAGCAGGAGTCAGGGAAAGGAGCAGAGCTCTGGTGTGATGTTCTGTCTACCATCTAATACTTTTAGGAGGCAAGTTGCTGCAGGCTGAACCAGTTTCTGCTTTCATGTGGCTTTCCACTTCTTCTCCCATAAAAGTCAATTATGTTGGGGTTTGATTCTTCACCTGGCCCTACCTGGCACCTCTCTTGCATCTACCCTTTTTGATGATGAAACATCTGTTACTCAGATGCTTCACTGCATTATTATTATTACACTAGGTAGACGTATCCCCCTCCCCCATCCCAAATAATGGTAAAAGTACAAGACACTAAGCTCATCAGATGAAAAATCTGGTCCTTATTGCTAAGATTAAGCTCTTCATGATGTATCACACAAATAAATGTATTAGACTTCCATACAATTCTTTGGCAGTGCTGCCCATGTGCTAGTCTAAGTGGTAGCAAGGAAGGTCCCTATCAGTATCCAGAAAGGTGCAGAAGGGGTCTAGGTGTTACAGTTTGCCCCACGTAGGGTTTTGAGTTGCTGATTTAACTAAGGTGATGGTGATACTTGGTGATGATCTTTCTATTTACAGAGATTTATTGGATGTTTTTCTCTTTATCATTATCAGTCTTACCTTGTGTCTCTAAGATGGACTTACACCTACTTCTTTGTGTGTTATTGATCTAAAGAGATGTGTAGGCACTTTCTCACTAGTGATATTGAATTCTGGCCCTTCTCCTAATGTATTCCAGGAAGCGTGCATTCCTCACCATCAGAAGTGTTCAACGAACATGATTGCTGCCACCTTCACTCACAGAGGAAGCATTGGGTAGAAATGTTTGCCTTTTATAACAAGGAATTTTATTTTTCCATCAACAAGCACAGCTTGTACTCTTGGAAACTTCAATGTATTAAGGAAACTCACCCCTTTTAAGGATCTGGGTTATGCATAATATTCTTAGTCTGCTAGAGAATGGGCCTAGATAACAATATTAGCATTTTCATCCACTAAGTGGAACAAAACATAGAAACTGAGTTTAGCTGTGTCTTTATTTGGTATACAATATGATAAAGGACAAATAGTGCTTGTCTTTACAGTAACTGTTTATCAGATCACTTTCTTGTTCTTTTCACTTTTACTTTACTGTTGAAAGAATGTAATCCACCTTGAAGAGCCTTACAAAAGCTATGGCATTTACATAACCTCTTAGTGATCCTGCCTAAAAGTTCAGAATATGGGGGGGCAAGGTTTTTTTATTCAGACAATGTCCTGGTTCACCATCTATATGCCTCAGGTCAGACTCATTAGCTACCAAAATCAACTGCCTGGAGAACCTGTATCCTTATTACTCAATGGATAATAAGCAGGTATTCCTTGTGATGGCAGTCTTAGAGATGCTTGAAGCCTTATTTTGTATGTTGTCCTAGAAATCAGGTTCTACCTAAAACTGATGTGCAATTTCATAAATTATTTGTAAAGATGAAAAGATGCAATTGGGTTCTGAGATTGACTGCTCTTTGATTTTCAGAGTATATTTACTTTTGTTCCTCATGGCTTATTGCTGTTCTTTTTTGGCTCAAAATAATTATTTGGTTTAGAGCCGTGGAATAGGTAAACATGATCCTGAACGAATCCACTTCTTGTCTGTGATTTTTTTTCTAGTTAGTTTGTTGCTTGATTAAGAGATGTGGTTTTTTTAAATGGAATCAGCCCTAAATTTGTTGAGTCTGTAAGTCTGCTTGCTACTGTTGTCAAATATCAATGTCTTTTTCTGAGCAATAGTTTCATTTAACATAGCTATATAGTGCCATTGTTTTTTCAGGCAACCCTGCAACTTGCTCAATATCTACCTATTGCTCTGGTCATGCTGGTTTTTGTCCTCTGCTTACAATGCAGATGAATTTTCCAGCATGTAGAGAAGGATACAAGATGTCTCTAGTGAAAACAGGTTTTTTCCAGGGATGAGACAGGTCAGACTGTGAGCAGCAGTGCAGATCATTGCTTTCTTTTTTTTTTACCATTTCTGACTGTCTCCCATAAGCCTGGAGTAAAGGATATGTACATGAAAAATTATCATAATTCTAGTATCACTTCTTCATGAAATGGAGCATAACTGTGTCCTGCAAAGAGAAGGGCATCCAGCTCCCCTGACTGAGATGCGTCACTCTCACCTCCTTTTTAAGTGCCTCATGATACATTCCTCAACAAGGAAGTGTCAGTTTATTTCAGCGGAGGTACCTTCAACTGCATCTAGAGGGACATCCTATTCACCTAATGCAAGTGTGTATCTAACCTTAAGTAGATATCTTTCTCTAGCTCCCACCTTTGACTTTTGGTTTTAATTAATCAGTTAAATAAGGGCACCTTTCTATCTCTACTAACAGCATTGTGAACTTTGGCACTTCCTTTAGGCACAGTTTCACCAGGCAACTAAGCTAAGCACATGCAGATCTGATCCTCCCCAGAAGGACTCCTATGAAACTAGGATTTCTTTACATTTAGTTTAAGTTTTGTGAATAGGCTTCTTGAAAAAATAAAAACCATTTATGTCTGTGAAAACGTAACAGTTATTCATTTGGTCATCACTAACAATGTAGAAAGTACTGTCCAGGATCCAAAAGAAAAACTCAGTTTGCTTACAATTAACACAGGCAGGCAAATAACTTCCAAAGCTTTCCCAGCTTTTATTTGGGGATGAATCTCTTGTTCTTCTCTCTTTTTCTCTCTTTCATTTTAACAATGATATGCTAATTATTGACTACAGGCTGTATCAAGTTTTAAAAGAATGAATGGAAGATACCAGTACAGTATGTTAAGGTAAGTGTTTAGGGGGTGGGAGGGGGAAGAAAAAAAGACTATGGCAGAGATGCAAAAAGGAGTCTAAGGAAAGAAAAGAAACAGAAAGGTGTTAGTAGACTGAAGGAGATAAGGGAAGAGTGGTTGGAAGTGAAGAAACAGCACATTTGCCTCTGAAAGAAAAACAGAACCCTACAACAGTATTTGACCATTCAGATTGGAACTTGCTACCTTTGAACTATGACTTTCTATCCAGTAAGTGAGATCTTATTATAAAATGTATGAACACAGAAGCTTTCTATTATTCCTGTGAGATGCTCTTTAAAGATAGTAATCACAATTAATTAAGTAATCACAAGTAATTAATTATAAAAGAAACAAATCAAATATCTTTCCTCTATTTTATAGCAAGCTAAAAAGGCATAAAAATTGAAGGAATATCAGATTAATTTTACTGTATTCTTTATTTAGCTGTCAAAATAACAGGAAAAATTCACTATTGATTTATTTAAAGATGACTTTGAATAGAAGTTGTATTTCTGAGGTATGTTCTTCTTCCACAGAAATGCGGGAAAAAATAATGTTGTTAAATGACTAGTTCAAACGCAGTCCCATGTAGAAAGTAAAGTACTTTCTTAGCTTGGTTTGAAAATCACTACCATGACTCTTAATAATATAATATCATAACAAATCTGATATTAAAAGTAGGATTTCAGACTTAGTTGCTCTTCAAATTATCTAGCTAAAAGCCACATACCACCCTCACTTTTTAAAAAAGTTTGTTCCCTAGTAGGAATATTTGCTCCCTGATGCGATCTGACTTTTATTAGATCTCTAAAAATGCAACAGGAAGGCCTATAAGCCCCAAAACTCACTTGATTAACCTGCTGCAGGTAAGGAAGAGCCATGAATTGAAAGGGAGTGAACTGGGGGGAGTGGGGGTGGGTGGTGGTGATGGTGTATCTATGCACACATGTCCTCACTCCTGTGAGAGCACACTCACTCTAGAAGCAATTTAACAGTGTGCACAACCAGCCCACAGCCTGAAAGTCTGTGCATTCTCATTGAAATAAGTGCATATTAAAAACATATTTGAATACTGTATCAGAAAGGACATTCTATTCTGATAGGGATGTTGTAGTACAGAGAGAGAGGTAATAGGTTGCTTGGAAAATATCTTTAAAACAAACTAGTGAAGCAAAGACAACAAATAATACTGGCTAAAATCCTGTCTCTCCAATACCAATTAACTTCTCCTGCCATTGGTGACGCCTCTTTTACGGAAACATAGACTTTGGAGTATTTTAAAATACAGACATCTGGCTCTGTCTTGTGACACACTAGACATGCTGATCTGATCTAGCAAAGCACTCACATGCATTCCTGGGCTTCACTGGGTTTTCTTTGGTACTTAAGTTACACTCTTCAACACTTGTTTGATTCATCCCAGAGCTTTCAGCACCTACAAAAGCAAACCTTGAGTGAACTTAAAATGGCTCGTCCTACAGCCATTTGAACACAGAACAATAGCTGGTTTTGAAATCTTCATACTGATTCGACCATATTTCAAGTAGCAGCTTCACAATAGACATGCCATCTACCATTTGGAAACACAGATTTGATGTCTGGCAGATCTTTCCCTCCTGGCTATCCTCCCTGTCCAGTTTGTGATCYTATATGTGGGAGATGATGATGGGATTCATTGTCATCTCTTAACAGTAGATAAGTCCCCTGCCATCCAGATCACTGACCCCTTCCTGTTCTTATGTCTGGCTTTGCTCCCAGTGAAAACAAGGGCAAAGAAATGATGAGGATAATGCACTAGGAATTTTTGTCATGATATACCCAGAAGATGTACAAGAATCGAGAACTATAAAGGACTCTTGGTTTCTGTTTTTTAGCAATAGACATAAAGCCAACATGATTTTTGTCATTGACTTAATAAAAGTTGAGGTTTCACTCTGTTTCATTTATATGTGACTAAACAGGGAATGGTTACAGTTAACTTTCAAAATTGCAGAGCTGAAGTAAATTTGGTTTGTCCTGTTATGAAATCTGAAATAGTTAGTAGGCTCAGAGTGGTAATGATACCTTAAATAAAACTGAATGAAAACATCCCACTAGACTAGTAGGACAGACAAGAGGGGGGAAGCAGGCAAAGTCTCAAAATGCTAAAAAGCTATTTAGGGCTATAGCAGGAAGTATGGTGGCAGCGGTGGACTTGGAAGCGCAGGGAAGATGCCTAGCTAAGGATCGAGCATAGAAGGAAAGTGGAGGACAGGACAGGCAGAAGATATCTGTCAGACTCAGGCTGTGGTGGGGACTCCCCAGTGGGTAGAAAGGTCTCCTCCACCTCCTCCTGCCCCACCTCATCAGGCCCAGGACTTCCTCATTTCTGTGGGCAGTTCACCCTCAGGCCCAAGGGGTGATGTGCGCTTGCGAATGGGAGGGAGAGGGGCAAGTGCAGAGTCACCATTCTGGGTCCAGCTCAAGGATGGGGCACACCGAGGGCTGCAGTCACCTAAAGGAACATGTCTCCGACTGTAAAGTCCACAGCCAGGTGGAACTATCTGTAATTTCACACCGACTTGAAGTGACAAAGAAGCACAATGGAAGCACTGTGAAAGATGTGGACTGTTTTTTAACAAAACCTTACAAACAGTTTCAGCATAATGCCTGGAATATTTTACAGTGACTCCACAGTTAATCCAGAGGATCTTTGATGAAGTTAATGTATTCATGCTGATGTAACTAATAGCAAAATTTAGTTCCCTGTGGACATGTCTCCCATCCATTCACCCTGCTTGCTACTGCTCCGCCCCATCTCCTCTGAAGTGATGGATTTTCATTAAATTGAAAACATCTCCTCTCCTCATGGTGTCATCACAAGAACCATAATGTGCATGTGGTTTATTGCCAAGCATTGCTTAGCAACGGGACCCTGTGTTCTGCCAACTTTCTTTTCACGCTGTCAATCTGAATTTAACTGAACTTGATGTGTTGTGTTTCAGAGGACTGACTACATGTCAGTAACGTGACTGATGAATGCTCCAAATATACAAACAAAAACTGGAGCTGACCCCCTCTATTTATTAGTGTGTGAATTTCAAGAAGTCACTTTACATTCACATTATTCAAAGACAAATTGTTTACAATCATGATAATTAATCTTGATAAATCCTCATAAAACACTAACCAATTGGAAAGTATAATTAGACACTTTCAGTTTTGAAAGTACATTCAATAGGACTCTATGTCCCAGCCCTCTATGGCATCTACTAGTTAAGCACCACTGTTGTACTAAAAATCACCAGTCATTTATAACTTAGTCAAATAAAATGTTGAAAATTCTGCAGGTTTGCATTTGCAAAATCACCTAATCACTGACAATATTGTCCATTAAATAAGCTATGTGGGCTTTGACTGAATGGCTCTGGAGAACCTGATGATGGCTTCTCACGCCACCATGAGCAGAAGACTTCTCTTGGTAATGCTCAGAGCACTGTAAAATTGGATGGAGAGGCAGATATCCTGGTGGTTAGGACGGCAGCTTTGCAAAATTGAGTCCACTGCTCATTGCTGCAGTCTGGTTGAACAGCTCCAGTTCTAGCTCACTACCTTTCAAGTTCAACACATTTGAGAAACCAAAGTTGCTCTTGGTTTAAAATCATATGGTTGGATCCTCTGCTGGTAAATTGACCTGGTTCAACCTATTCTCAGCCAAATTTCATTAGCTGGAGATCTGAATATTTGATTGTGAAAGGTATTATCAGAGACATTGAATTACCATTTATATAATTCCATTTTTACACCACTTAGATTTTTCAATTGATCCCATGGAGAATGCCTTTCAAATTCTTTTTTAGGAGGAAAAATGGAAATACAAGACATGTATGTAAGACAGGTTTCATTGCAGTCTGGGGCACAAAAAAAAAATGGAAGTGTTAATAGCATTGCTTCTACCCTAATAATTAAATGTTTCTGGATTTTTATTTCATCTGCTACCATTGAAAAAAGAGATAGCTGCCACAAAAGGAGAAGGGCATTCTGTACAAAGATAACTAGCAGTATACTCATATTTAGGTGTCATCTGTGAATTCAGTCAGCTAAACATTGAGGCTGTCTCATCTGAAATGCACTACGGGATGCAAAACGCCCATATGGGGCTGCAAGTATGACAAAAGACCCAGATGAGTCTTGTGCCTTTCTGAAGAGGCCACTGGAACCCAGACAGAATTCCAGAAAGCAGATGTTTAGGCTAAAATGAAGGATCCCTAGATAGCTACAGTGAGGATATCGACAATAGACCTACACAATTAAGATTCAGCATTATATTCAGACTCCCGTGTTTGTCTATACACATTTACCTATACATGGTTGTCTATATGCAATCCAAAACCTTCCTATAGTACTAAAGGAACATCTAGAGTGAGGCTTAATTGGCCAAAGGTAGGTGCCTACAGCTATCTTAGTATGCCACTTTTGAAGGGCGTGAATCTTCCTCATACCCTGTATCATCCAGCTCCATGCAACTGTCTTGGATATCCTCAGATGTCACAAATGGCACTATGGACCTATGTTTTGGCAACTGAATCCAACCTTCTGTATCTCAGATGTATTAGCCCATAATGTTTGCCTGCCTGAAGGCTTTTTCTGTCAGTCAGCAAGTATATCCTATTAGAAACACATCTGTGTGAGGTAACAGCTTTTTGTGCCACTCCTATGCCTCCTTAGAAAGTGAAAAAGAAAGCAGTGTTGATGTTTTGCTAGGCTTTGGAAAGGTTGGGCCAAAGGTTTGGGTAAATCATGAATGGGAATGGTTCTGACATGTTTTGGAAAACTCTTGTGCTGCTGTTCATTTCCTGTAGTGGAGGCTCCTCAGAGACAATTATTCAACTATCTAATTCACCAATCTACTGTAACACTGATATTACTGAGAGCTCCAGAGGAGACAATTCTAGAAACCCAATATTGCTCCTGGCACTGCTTCCAAAATCAGATTGATCTGAAAGGATTAATATAGAAATCCTTCAAAGAATCATGAGCTTGATGGGAAGATTTTGAGCATATAAGGAGGTGTTCTTGCCAGGTAGACAATTCCTCCCAAAATATGTTCCCAGAGCCTGCATTACCTAAGATTAAAATACAGATGACCACTGTCACATGCCAAGCTAATTTGTTCTTTCATGGGAACGTATCTAGACACAGAAAAGGAACATGGATAAAGGACTTCTGAGAGAGAATGGCTAGAAAACGTCTACTAGGCCTATCCTTAACCTATCCCTCCCAATAACTGCATAGCTACTTAGAGGCTGGATAAGTTGTTTGGGCCGGCAGGAACCAGTCTGCAGGCAATAGATTAGTCACCTGTGCTATAAAGCACGAAAATTAAGATGGAGCTTTGGTAAATTCACTGGTATGCTAAAATGTTCCTATATCGCCCATTGTTTCAAAATGTGGTAATTTGTTATTTTGATAAGCAGATGTTTGTCCTCCAATGTCCCTTGCTCACTCTTACCTTCCTGGAGCTTCTTCTGCAAACATTACTACTGACAGGACTTTCCCTTTTCCCAGTTATCTTATATTTCTCCAGGAGTAATATTTTTGGGGYGTTTATTTCATTGGTACAAGTTACTGTTCTCTCAAGTGTAATAATGATAATGATAATTGTGTAACTGAAGAAAGTCTGTCTGTACATGGAACATATGAGTTGCAATACTTATGTGCTGAGGGTACAGGCTGTTTGGAGGCAGAAATAATGATCTCATTGAATTCCTGAGTTCTTGTCCAGCCTCACAGCTTTCTGAGAATCCAGTATGATATAAACTCATACCTGCATCTCTTCAAAGACCTATATTCAACTCTTAACATATGTAACTTTGCACAAGCAAACCAGTGGTAAGGTAGGAATTGTTTCCTCTTCTGTAAGAAGCAGTTGCTTGGAATGTTTGTTGGGTTTTTTTTAATCCTTAGCTGCAAAACTTTGGACTATATCCACAGAATGTGCATTAGATTTCCACCTGAGAGCACCTTGAGTTCAAAACTTACTTTTAGTGCCTCCTATGCTGCCACCTCACTCTGGTTGCGCTCACACTTCTAATCATGTAGGGTTTTAGTAGAAAAATTCTCTAGGCACCTGAATGCCCTAAGTTGCTTAATGTATGTAACTAGGCGTCTAGGTCTCTTGGCACTTTAAGCAATGGAGAATACCTATTTCATGCAAAGAGTGTAGGAAATATTCTCTGAAGCATCCAGCATTCACAACACTTGTAGGTATATGCTTATTTCTGAGACGACTACCACTTTTTCCAGATCAATTGCAATTGGCCAATTCATTCAGAATTTATTAGGTAGGGACTGACAGGTAGTGTAATCACATAAGCTCTATTTCCTTAGGAAACCAGATTAGATATTTAATAATCCTAGATGTGAACCTGAACAGAACCCCCATATCTTGGGGTTGAACATTCCTGGAACTTGGTAAAATTTGGATCTGCATCTGAGATTCACAGCCAGCTCACAGCTTTATAACAAGCTGAACAAAAACTCAGAGTTTGAATATTTCCTAATTTGGGGAACATTTGTGCACATGCCAAATGTGTGACTCAGAGCCATTTCTAGTTGATTCTGGGAGTGGAGAATGTTATAATTTCTTTCATGTGGTCATGTGATGTCCAGATAGGAGCACAGAGCCTCTGCTTTTCCTGTAATTGATACTTACAGAAATACTTTATTTTTAAAGCCCAAAAGTAATATAAATGGAATCTAAAGAACAGATAAAGCTAGATCAATATTCTTAAATGTTGCTTACTAGTGCTGACCTAAGCATATGCCAGTAGGATAACAAACCACTTGCTAATCCGTCAAAAGCTGAATTAAAGAAACATTTTGATTGCATGGCAAAGACTCAAAAAATTAAGAAACAAGAAAAAACAGCTAGTCTGAAAATTTCACCCTTTCCTCTGGTACAAATGTATCACACAACAAAGGGTGTCTTATTTCAACAAGCCGTTACACACATACATGCAAACACCCCTTGTTCACTCTAGTAACTTCCTATTAACTCTAATTTAAAGTGACACCCCAAAACACACCTACACTGCAGCCACTGCAGTGACTGATGCACTATCATCTCGGCTAGCTCCAATAAACTAGCCTGCATACCTAGATCCATCTTCTTGCAGTACCATTGAGCTTTGAACAAGCTAATTTACTCTGCTTTTCAACAACAAAAACAGAAGCTTAGGCTCCAGAAGTGAGACTGACTGCAATTTAAAACCACTGTCAAGACCTTGGGAGCCCAGGCTGGAGCTGGGGGCTGCAGTGCTACAACTTCACTCGCCTCCCTTGAGGGCACAAACTCAGCAGATGTCTTGGAGCAGGCCTGCTACAACCGTTCACACATCAGACCTTCTCCCTACCTGGCAGATACTTTCTCTTGCACTTTCTGCCTGATCCCACAGTTATCAAGGTACCCATTTTTCCTGTCACCCTGCTGCCTCGTCAGGTGTGTTCTGAGAGAAGAGAAAGACTTGAGCTTGAGTTTTGAAAGAAACTCTATGGATGGGGTCCTCTGATCTCAGGTACACAGGTAGAGAGCATTGGAGGTGCAAGATTTAAAAGTCATTTCTGACCTACTGGGAGGTGCTTACAGAGCTTTCTAAGCATAGGCTGCCCTTTGCTCCTCAGTTCTCCACAAATTCTCCCTGAAATGTTCTCCAGGGCTTAGACAACACTTCTTTTATGCCAAAACTTGAAGGTCTTTAAACCTTTATTGGATCTTTCCCTAAAATTCTTTTTCTAGCCTGAAAAGCTATTGACTTTATAAGAATCTTTCTGGACCCTTGATGCATCCATTTGTGTGACAAATTGGAATGAATTGTTTTGCTTTTAAAGCACAAGCTAATTGGTACAGGAGGTCCCCTTTACTCTCCTGACTGCATTAGCTGAGTCTGTAGGATGGTAGTGGCATGAGCCAGATAGAGGGTTTTTGTTCTGGGGAATGGCTATATTTGAATAGGAATAAACGAAATATTTTCTGTGTAAAAACACAATTCATATTTTATGCTGTTCATCTTCCCATAAATGGCATTCAGATATATGCATATAATAGCTTACTGGCAAGCCAATAGCATCAACCATCCCTAAACAGATACACTGGGTGAACTTAACAAACAGCTCAGTCATCATACACACCCTTGACGGTGTCAGCTTATAAAGAAAAAACACATAATGCAATCATATAAGAACATTTTGACTTGACTGGGTTTATGTAATCCATGGGAGAGGCACTGCTTAAACTTTTCTTTTTCACACATAAATATTTTACTAAGTGTTCAAAAATGAAGTTGTGGGGGAGAAAAAAATACTACTACTTAAGAACATCCATATAAGCTGATTTGGTGTTCATAGACTGCCACACAGCTATAATAAAGCACAAATTTACCTGAAACATGGAAGATAGCCAACCTTTTAAGGGAATACATAGTTAAGTAATTGTTTTTGCCTGTAAATGGACTCAGAGGACTGGAATAGCTCCTTCTGCAACTCTTACAGGAGTTAGCAGCTTTGCAAACATTTCTTGAGTGATTAGACTGCTTCAGCAATTTATATCTTGTTCATGTGATAAATTTCTCTGAGTCCTACTTTATCTGATACTAAACTCTATCACTGGTTGTCCTGAAGGCTAAAGGATTTATGTATTTTCCATGACTTTTCACATTAACAGGCTTTTTAACTTCTGATGGAAGTGTAGTGTTCACTTTAAGCAGTTACCTGTTCAAAGCACTTTTTTTTTTTTTTTTAATTTCTACTCTGAAATGCCCAAACCTCTGTGTGTAACCATAAGCATCTAGCAGAAACCCCAGATTCAGAGCATAGCTCTCACATCATGCAGCAGAAAGAGGCACCTGTCTCAGATGAGACAGACTATAAAAGTCTACTGACTTAATCAGAAGATATATGGCCTTATTATGCATCTGGCTCTTTCTGTTTTCTTTCTCGTGGACAAGAGGTGCATTTTTTGTTAGTGCAAGGTCAACTGAAGTTGTACCAAAATGTAGAAAAAAAAATGTACAAATCTTTCCTACCGGAGATTTCAAAATAAAAATAGGATATAACATTTCAGCAAGCACTTGTAGTATCCCTATGGATAGCATCACATGGATGCTGTTCTGTAGCTTTTTATAGCATGAAGTGTAGGAGTTATGGAATATGTATGCTTTTAGTAGCCTGTTCCCAGGAAGAAGCACTGTACAATAGAGCTTGGAATTAACCAGAATAAAATTGCTTCAAGAAAGCATGCTTTAAAAAATATTTATGTCATTACTTTCTCCAAAATGCTCATGCATTGACTCATAGTATAAATACAATTAGCTACATGCACATATAAGTGTAGCATAAAAACCAAGGGTACAAGTTTACCATTTTACCTACTGGTCTCTTTTTCACCAGTGTAATAAACTAGACCTCGCAGAAATGTGACTATTTTCAGTTAATATTTCTGAAAAAAATGAGCTGCTTTTTTTTTCTTTGAAAGCAAGAGTGATTTTACCTAGCATAATAAAATGTAAAGGAAGCATTTGATATACACGAGGACCATTCCAGTGCTGAGCTATTGAGACTGTTCCATACACAAACTATCAACTAAATTAAAGGTATCTGAAGTTCTTGAAATCACTATAGCAAAAAACCCACCCTATTTTTAAAATATTTTCRAAGATGTAATAGCCATGATAGTTTGTGCTAAATCCACTAAATCAGCCCCACCTTTTCATTGCTTTCTCCCAGTCTCATCTTTTAACTGCTTGTCTCTTTTTGTATGAGCTTGGATCACTTCTCTTTAAGGCAGTGACCAGTGGTTATTTCTGACCTCACCGACATTGGAATAGCTCAGTTTTCTTCAGCAAGTTACTTTTGATTCGCAGAGCTTTGAGCTCAGCCTTTTATATATTCTAGAAAGCACTCACAAAACTGCACTGACTGAATGAATGTTTTTATAACCACATTCATATTTTTAATGATGTAAGGGGGTTTTTTTAACCTGTGCTCTCCTATACTAAACTCCAGCACAGATCACATGTTTAGGGCCATTTTATAATCCTCTGATCAGCGACCAGATTGTTATTGGCACACATCAACACTGTCTGAAAAGGATCTGGTAGCAGATGGTCTGACACCGTTTCTGAATTCTGCTCACGGTCAGGAGCTCAGCATCACTCTGAGCACCTATCACACCCCAGCCGATAACAAACCCTCCGTAAATACGGAGATCAAACAAGGAGCAAGAGGCCTGCTTGAGAAAGAGGGCTTTCTTCTCCAGATAAGCAGCACCAGCAACGCTGAATGACATAATTAACTCAGAAGGGATGAAGCACCGGATGATTGTGTCACAGGAAGGAGAGTCAGGAGTGCTGCGTCAGCTTCTGTAGGTAGGTGTCGTAGGTGTCGTTACAGAGAGAGAAGTGAGGTCAGAGACGGCTGTGTCGTAGCAGAGGATGAGTAAGGTGAGTAGGGGAGGAGCTCCCCGTTGCAGATGGCTCAGCAGGGAACGAGGACAACAAGTTTTGACGGTTCTGTGGGGTGTTGCATCTTCTGCGAAAGAAAAAGCCTAGCAACTCCTCACAGAAGTCTATAGGAAATGAATGGAGGGAGGTGTGTTTGGCGCGTGGGAGGTTATGTGAGGAGCTGTGGGGGAACAAGGAGAAAGGAGTCTGAGGCAGGCAACGTGAGTCACAGCACCCACCACGAAGAACGTGAAAAGGCAGTAAGCAAGCCTAAGACTACACATGAATATTCACAGAGAGGAGGTGGGAGGAAGAAGCTGAATGACTAAACTACAAGTGTTTTAGATTTGCCAGATACAGTGTGCCGTGCCTCAGCCTCAGGATTTTATTTTTTGTCATGAGTTTCAACACCCAATATCTTAATCTGCCAGCAACTTGCACAGCTGCATGATATTCACATAGGGCTGTCTAGAGCATGCCTGTGGAAGCATTTCCCTATTTTATTCAATGCACGGCTCCTTTTGAGTGTTCTCCGGCGTTATTGCCATCTGGTGTGTCTGGAAACAGGCTCRCTTACAGCAGAGATGCAGCGGTTGGATGGCAAATTGATCACATGAGAAAACGCATCTCTTTCTGTAAAATGGTGAGAGGGCTGTGCCTACCAGGTATGTCCTCACTCCCCCAGCAAGAGGCCCTCAGTGGGCTGAACAGTTTAGAGGATGAAAAGTGGGTTTTAAAGTTTTGGGGGCTTTTACCTTCCTGGTTGCTTATTCATCATCTCGACCAGATGGATAGAAGGTGAAAGCTGTTACAATCTGAATGCTACTGTTCAAGAGGGTTTTGTGAAATGAGCTGGGGCATTCAGCCAAGCTCCGAGTGAAAATGTGTCAGCAGTGCAATTGACACCTGAGCTGTTAATCTTAGTTGCCAGTAACTGCAGTGGATTTTGCTTCACGGTGTTCTTTTTGCTGTAAAAAAACTGCTGCAGCACCAAAGATCTGTCTACAGAAATCTACAGTTTTCACTGACTCTCGATTCTCTATTCAAAATCAGAACTTAAATAATAAACATCTCTATAGGAATTGTATTTGTTGCAATATGTAGAACAGAAACTCAATGTACTATTTGTTTTTGCCATGCCTCCATATCAGGTAGTTTTACTGAAGTATGCAACCATTATTCTTAAATCACTTATTTAAAGCCTGGCACTGTAATCTTTAACAGAACTGGTGTGATGCTACAGTCCCAGCTGGAATCAGGAAGGAAGTTGGATGCTTTTCTTTGTACAGGGCTCAGATGTACTCTGCTTGAGTTTGCTATGTGAAATGCTACTTAGAATAGGAACGTGTCACAAGTAATTTGACAGGTACCATCCAGCACCAAAACTATGAGGTAATGAAGAATCAGGCCAAATATTTCTGGACAGACCAATTTTGCACAATTATTTTGAAATCTTCAGAAAGACAAAGGAAATGTTTGGAGCCAAAAATTAATAGGAGTGAATGCAAGAGATGTTAGAACACCCGATTCCGTTCATTAAACTTACACACTTCTGTGGGATTATATATCACATGTTCTATGTTGACACCATTTTGGCCACTTTTTAAGTATATTACCCTGGCCAGGCATAATTTAAGGATTATCTCAAAACTATAGGGTGTCCATATTTACTTCATCTTATTTGTCAAGACCATTGTCAATGGGTTAAACTTACAGGCCTAATCAATACATAAAAATCACATACCTGTAATAAATGTARTTAGTATACAATGGAAATGTTGTAATCAAGCCAGCCAGCAGTAGACMACTCCTTTATTGATAACTTGCTATTAATAACTCTGTTAACTACTCCAGCTGACAGAGAGATTGAGGTTTTCATAAAGTGAATCCATTTGCAGAAAGTTAGCAGCATTTGTCTCAAATGCCGTTAAATTGGATCGAGGCTGCAGAGCAGGTGGGCCCCACACCTCAGTTCTCCTTTTCCTTCTGACTGTGCTTTATGTCTCCTTCGCTGCCTGCATACCAGGGCTTCCCTCACATGGAAGCCAGAGCTCTGGGGGGGACTGACATGCACTCAAATCTTACCCTGACAGGAATTTGGGATGCAACCAAAGTGACCTCGGAGCTGGGACTCATTCCCAGGTCCCTCAGTACAGGCACAGTCCCTGTTAGCTCTAACTTAGATTCTTTGGTTTCATCTTATTTTCCTCATTCTTCCACATGCTTTGCTGGTTCATTAAGACATTTCCCCAAATTGTTTTCGGCATATTCATTGTCCCATGTGGTAATCTGCTCTAACACTTTATTTGTTCAACAGTTCAGACTTGACTGCACGTTGCCATTTGACACAAGAGGGGATATAGATGGGTTCTTTCTCCTGTGTGCATGAGCCTAATAGCTGTTCTTTCATGTGGATTCCTCTGAGATTCGCTCTGCTTTTTCAAGAGTAAATCACACTCTCTGCATAATGATCATAGCTGTCTATTTGGAGTATTTCAGCACGATTGCAAAATGTGCGTGTTGTATGTTGCTGAGTTCTCAGTCCTGCCATTCAGTTCCTTACCCTTATTTCTCTAACTCCAAGTGTCCCTCCCCTCCTGGAGCCATCCCATTTTTTCACCTCCACATTGCAGAATTTTCTAAACCCTTATCAGAGGAGGACATTTGTGAGCTGAGAATGTCTTACTCTGCACCATGTACAAAATACACACTGTGGTTTGTTCACCAAGGGAATTAATTCAGAAAGTCAGTGTGAGCTTGCTACCAGGATGGATCTCAGAATAGTATTTTCTTTTCAGTAGAAATCTCATCAATGCATATTTCAGTAAAATCTTAGCCAATCTGTTTACGTTTACCATAAATCTTAGTCAGGTTCTTTTTTATTATCAGTAAAAACCTATGTCAATATGATTTTCACATTCTCCAGAAAATGTATTGCGGGAATATGCAAAGTACAAGTTAGGCAACATATTGCCCAGCGCAATTTGCAAGGCACAAACATTGTAATTACACACACACCCATATAGACGTACACACACACACACAGAGGCACACTGCCTAAAACTAATTACAAAGCAGCATTATTGACTCCATGAACTCTGAGCTGAGAATATTTGACACAGAAGGGAATGAGGCATAAAAAGTTCTCTGGTAGGACTCCAGTATTGCAAACAGAGCTACTCCTGTCTCCTCTCTGATTCCCAAAAAGGTGACTGCATTCTTTCAGATTATTTTAATGAATAGCAACAGCACATACCTTGCTGGATTGCTCTTAGGCATTAACTTGCTATATTGTCACGGAGGTTACTCTCAAACATCAGGACTCCCTGAGGAGTCCTTGTTTCATCAGAACTCCCTCTACAGCTTCACCTCTTTAAGGAAGACACTATTTATAGACATGTGGTCACAAGGCCTCAGACCCAACTGAAAGAAATGAGATGCAGCAGCAAACCACTAGTAACTCTGATATTCTGATAGCAAACTCAGATTGCAATGTGAAGACATAAGGAATACAAGATGAATGACTGGTGGGTAAGACCCTACCATCTTCAGGGTCTTCCAAGACTAGGAGACTCTGAAGACATGCCTGAACTCTCAAATGAAGATATTATGTTTGCTAACATGAAAACAGTCCAAATAAGAATAAATTTCTGTTGATTTTCCTGTCTTACAGGATCTGTACTTAAAATGTTCAGTCCATTCAAAACACCAGAGTCAGCCTTTGTCTAACACCTGTAACGTGAGAGTTAAAAAAAAAAAAAAAAAGGAGGAAACATTTTTGGAATTTCTAAAGACTTCTGCAAAACATGACTGGGTAGCTCAGGGGTAAAAAACTTCCCGACCCAAGAATTAACAGAAAGAGATTTTCAATGAAAGAGAGGACAAATAAAAAGAAATATGAAAATGAACTGCCAGCACATGAAGGAAAAAAAATAGACAGTAAGTGCTGTCTTGGATTTGTGACTCCATTCCTGCTTCCTCCAATAGCATTTTATATTTGCTTCAGCAAACACAAGATTCACCAGCTCCATTTTATACACGGTGGAGAAATCACCTGGCTAGAGCAAAATGTTTTCCAATAAGACCCTTGGGACAGCACTTAACCCTCCAGACCTCAGTGCCGACGCTGTGTTTTACCATCCTGGTTTTCAAGTAGCCTACCAAAAGGAAATATGTTTGTTCACTGCAGCTCTGAACCATTTCTTGGCTACAAGCTATTGAGTTAAATCTCCCTCATCCTTTAATTTAAACTCCTATTGTTTGCAGTTCTCAGTGTTCTAAATGTTCTCAGTGTTTGCAGTTTTGGCACTGTTTGTACTGATTGCACTTTAAGGACAATAAAGTCATGTTTTGTGAAATTACAGAGCACTTYAATTTTTGCCTATCAGCTAAAGCCCTGTGTGCCCCGCCACGCACAGCAAATACCTACCGGATGGCAGACAAACCATTCACTCCTGCAGTCCCAGGTGCTGAAATTGTCTGTGCCTTTCAGTCTAAAGATCCACAACATTTAGAATTCGTGAGAGCACACAGACCATGTACAATGCCTCCTATAGACTGATACCCTCTTCTACAGCCAAAAATATCATCAGAGCACAGCAAAAACCAAAAATTCCCACCCTTCCTCAAAGCAGGTGAAAAAGATGTTCTTCATGCTGTGTCCTGGCAACCAAAACAGTGCTCAGGATGTCTTGATAGCTTCTATTTCCCTGCTTGCAAATCTTTGGCAGCCTTTCCTTCCCTTACTCTCACAGCTGTTGTGTAGAAAACAAACAGCAATCATTTGAAGCTGGTGTTATTCAGCTATCTCAAGGCTAAAGTCTGCCATCTACTTCTGAATTTCTCAAAGGTACACTCCAGTCTCATGCCACCTCTGCCTACACTGCAGATGGAAGCAATTCTGTCCTAAGAAAAACATCGTCAGTAAGAAGTTCTTCACCTACAGTTGTAGATGGTAAAGAGGGTTTCCCAGGTAAAGAATGAAAAGAACGATGATGTCATTTATGTTCACATCTTTAACCACACAAGGCAAATTATCCTGTTCTCACTGGATTCCTAGAAAGTCCACTATCCTACTATTAGGAAGTTTTCCTGTGCATCCTGTCTTCATGCTGATAAATCTACTACGGTATCTGGTCTTACAGAACAACAGAGAAGAAATCCTTTTTTCTGCACTCTGTGGAAAGCAAAAGTTAAGTCCTTGCATTTCCTTTCACACAGTGAGGAACACTAGTCATGCAAAGCCATCAAGAATTCCCTGAGGACTTGTAAACTTTAGAGCCTTTTTAATAATGCTGCACATGCTCATCTGAACAGGCCTTTGATTAGCATCTAGGGCTGCAAGTTTCCACATGGAGAATTCATGTCTCAATAGTGAATGGAGATGCTGCAGTTACTCAGCATACCTGATGACAAAGTTGAGAATGCAGACAGTTTACTCATGAATGTTGATTGTTTAGGGATATTTAAAAAAAAAAAAAAAATGTTCCAGAAAGAAGTGGATCATGAGAGTATGAGAGAAGGATTATGGAACTTTCTAAAGGGTTTTACCATCTTCTTTCTGGCTAATTTCCCCTAGCTATTATACTGTGTACCTCGGGAACAATTCCACAGGACAGAGGGCAAGAAGTATAGAATATATCCACTCCTAATGCTGAATTCATACTTTGGAAGAATTAGTACTATGAGGAAGCAATGGCCTATAGTGAATGAGAGCCAGGTAATTCTCTAAAACAACCATTTCATGCCAATTTGTTCAAAATTGTTACTTTGAAGAATCTCTTTAAGACATAAATCTCTTTGTGCTGTCAATTTTGAGAATAGAGTCTGAATTACATTTGCAAGTAAATCTACATAGTTTTCAGAGAGTACCCACAGTGGACTGATTTTGCACTTCTCTGTACCTTGTGTAGACTGTTAGAGCTTGATTCAGTGGTCTAAACACAAGCATCTAGTGGCACTTGAGATATCCAAGGTAGTCCTGCCTGGCCTCCTGCATGGTCTGCCAGATCAGAATGAGATGGGACTTCGATAGGTCCTGTATCTTCCAGCCCCATGCAGATATCTCAGATCAAAGTGTGCTATGTCCTATGTTTAGGCAATTGAGTCAGACTCCTAGGTTTAGAAAAAGAAGGTATATAACACAAAAAAAGTCAGATCTTTTTATTTAGTCTGCGATTTGTAATTCAAATGTAAATAACTACATAAGGAAATAGGGTAGAGAAGAAACACGGTCAGAAACTGTATTGTATTTAATTTTTTAAAAAAGCACTACTATCTATCCTGCTTACCATTAAATAAAGAGCCAATAACAACAGAAATGATGATGTCAATAGGGTATCATTAGGCCTGAAGACTATTTCTGCTGCTCTTAAGTGAGTGTCAAGAACCACCTTTGCCCTGAAAGGCCACCTGCTTTCAGTTTTTGATTGTTTTAATCCTTCTAGAACATGCCAGAGTAGTGCTCCCTGAGAATAAAACATTTGCTTCATTTCAGCCTAAAGGTGAGGTTGAAACCATTTGTTTTTAAACCTCATGCTGTCATCTATAATTAATGGTATGACCCTGACTACAGAGCTTGAAAGGAGTATATACATTTTCAGCTGCAGTTCTGTTTTTTTTGTTTGGCAACTAGCCAGTTCCTTAAGCTTTTATCTTTGAATACAAAAGGTTATTTCTAGAGATTGAGTGCTTGGTTTATTTTCAGTATTTTTATTGTTTTCATCTGCCAGGATCAGCAGTGAATGGACTTTTGCTATTTCAAGCTCTTTGTTAAGCCAACATCTCCAAAATCAGAATAGGGAGATTAATTTTCCTTCAACAAGAATATATGCCAGCAGCTCTTCTGCCATCTTACAGTTTTTCTTTTAAATAGTTGGTCTGGCAAAGCATTGCCATTTTGCCAGAAATGCAAAGGGCCATTTCTTTCATGGTAGATGTACCAGCACACCAAAACAATAGCCTTGTCACTCTGAAAGTCACAGATCTAAAGGAAATTAAGGCCTTGTAGCATACAGTAAATATGAGCTATGCAATTAAAGTAACACTTGGTGGTTGGAAGGAATTACACTGCAATTGGATTATTGTAATATGTGTTTGAACATGCTGAACTGAGTTGAAAAAAAAGCACATGGGGCACGAGCCTATGCTCATGGAAGTCACTGGAAGTTTTGCTACCCGCTTCCCTGGAAGACAGAATTGATCCTGACTTTGTAAGTCTTACGTACAAATATGAGCTTGTCCATGCAATATTGCACGTATTTCTCAACATCAGCATTCTCACAAGTGGAACAGGACTCCTCAGCACTCCAGATGATAAGCTATTAACACACGAAACTATTTTTCATATATGGCTCATTCTTCTCCTTCCGTAAACCTAGATGTCACAAAGGTGAAACCCATGGACTTGTGTTTTTCAGAACTGCATGTGTTGTTGTTCCCTGTGCCCAGCTAGCAGACCAGTGACTTAAAAGAGCAGGAACAAGTTCAGACCACAGTTACCTGACTGAAGCAATAGCACACACAGTCAGGATCACATTGCCCTGAGCACACTTCTTTTCCCCAGCTCCAAAACAGTGGCACCACTGGCTACAGCTGCTCTGGAAACAAAACAAAAGTTACGGGCAAAATGAATTTGTGGTATTCATTTTCATCTGGAAAACTCCATTAAAATTTTGAGGTGTAATTCATCAGTTTCTAAGGAATATAAATGTACTTAGGACACCAGAAAGGACCTTGTTTTCCCACGAGGAAGAACACATAGAAGATGTGTGGTTTGAACTAGACACCTGTATCAACACCCTAGAATTGTAATTCCTGACAAAATGCTGAGGCCTTAGTGAAAGTGAAAGACCTGCTTGGTTTTAGACTCATCTTGCATCTTGCTTATAATAAGATGAATCAGACTGCAGAGAGGAAGAAGCAGTTTTGTTTTTTTCATCTCTGCACATGCCAATCACTGTATTTGTACAGGAAATCACACGGATCACAGTAAGACAGCAGAAGCACTTTCACAGGCCCCTTGATTTGCCATGTTGGCTTTTCTTCCAAAGTTCCTTCCAAACCAGCAATTTCTCTTTTCCCTCTGGAAACAGAGAGCAATGGACCAACTGTTTCCCTCCATAAACAAGCTGAAAGTGATTGCTGTCCTGTCTTCACCTACCAGTAGGGAAGGTCTTGTCCCTATTACAACACAAATTCAATTGAGAATCATGAGCTTTCACAGCTGTATCCCAGGAGATACATGACACTAGTATAAACTTTTTAATGCATTTCATAAGGGAGGAAAAACTAAGCCCTCTTTTATTAAAATAAAGATACAGTGAGGGTGATCTTAAATGTCATGCTTGGGTCTTTTCAAATGCTTTTAATTTGACAGAAATAAATTAATGTAATTCTCTAATTTTCGTGTAGCCCCAGGGCCTTTCAACTCTCAACAAAGCTTGAAAAAATATACCAAAAAATTGCTATTATTATCTCAGTTGCCCTAGGGAAAAGAAATTAAAGGGGAGGTAATTAGTTATTATACATATGTGCATGTAATTAGATATTTAGTGTGATATGTAAACTCTGTCTGCTAATTCTATTGGAAAACAAAACAAAACAGTATTCAAAGATGAACATGTAAGGCCAGAAGTTACACACATTTTCTTTCTCACTTAGAGATCAAAGTTTTGATGTGTTTTGAAGGTAAAGACTCAATATATTTTCCTAGTGTTTTATGCAAGATTACCCCAAAACATCACTAAATATCAACATAGTCATCTTTTCTCGGGTTTATTAGGGATTTGCTCATAGAATCACTGTCTTCTTATGATTAGTAACACAATAAGATAGGAAAGAAATCAAATGTTTTGGCCTATGAAACAGAAAACAAATTAAGTGGAATGTATTTTGTTTCTCTTACGTGGAAAAAGCTTTCTGCTTTGAACACCAACACCTACATAGTGAAGGTCAAGCATGAAGCATGAGCCAAACAATAGCATTGTTCAGTTACTTATAAAGTCATTTAAATCCAAAAGTTCAGATAGGGCTCTTTTCAATTATACACTGGGGACAAAAAATCAGGTAAGGTTGAAACTTATATCTGAAGAAAAAGATAGAAAGAAAATAAAATGTGTTACCAACACCTATTTCGTATTTCAAAACACCAGGATTTAGATGTCTATTCATTAAATTGCTGTCACATGTTCATTTCTAGGTGTTCTTACAACACGTTCATTATTTGTACTTGCAGAAAACAGACTTAATGATTTCCCAGGTCTGTACAAATTGTTTTAGAGAGGAGCATCTAGTCAATGAAACCAGTGTATTTTGCCAAGTATTTAGTAGTCAAATTTGAAAATAAAATGCTTAGTTTGACCTCAGTAAATGATGCTCAACTTTGTAAGAGAGCATCATCTGCTGGACCCACTCTCAAACCAGGGCATGCTTTGGTGGTCAGATCTTCAGGTTAACTTTCCTGTCCTCTTCAATGCATTAGATTTGCCAGCTGCTAGTGTTCATTAAATCCTTTTTTCAAAACAGAAAAGAGAGTAATACACAGTGTTATGGAAACAGAGGCCCTGTCTGCCATTCCAACGACTGATGCTTCTGCTTTCTAAGTCAATGGGAACATTTTGCAGGCTTAAACAGCAGAGATTCAAGCTCAGGGTCATTCTATTCAGAAAATCCCTAACCTGCTCATGCTCTTCCCAGGATATTCTCTTGCTCTTTCTGCAGATGTTGTGAAGGGGGAACAAATGGGCAAGAGAGACAGCTGTGTGTGAAAGAGAAGGGGTATCACAGGAGAATGAGGGAAGACAAAAAGATAAGGGAGGAGGGATGGAGAAACAAAGAAGAAAATAGCATAAATTTAAATATGTGTGATTTTCATTTGGTTAATTGTACATTGACTTATTGCTGTCAACTAAATAAGCAGTTGCAGATTATATATATTTCCTTCTAAAAAACTTAAAACTCTTTTGAAATTGTTTCTGACATGCCCTAGTTGGATTTCCTCTTTTTTTTCCTAATCAGACTGAAAGTGCTTGGATGGGGGAGGGGGTTTAGGTAAGCAGATTGTAATTACTCCACTAGATTAATTTTCTTATAGATCGAGTCTTTTCTCAGCAGAATGAAATATAGTCATGATATCTCATCACAGTCTCTATCCATATCACAATGAATAATCTCATTATACTCCGTACCCAATTTCCTTTCATGACAGATCCTCAGCTTATGCCAGTTGGTATAATTCTGTTGAAGGATCAGACCTATGTCTATATTAGATTTGTAAATGTCCTATAGAAGAACTAGCTATAGATTTATAGCATCTTGAAATAGGTATTATAAATTTAAACATTAAAAAATGTATCACATTTAATTGTAATCTTACATATATCACAGCACTGTAACTTTTGTGACTCCATATAAGTCATTTTTGATTAACACCAATCCAAATTAAATGAAAATCAGACCAYCACATGATCAGCATTTGCAGATATGTGGGACTTCAGCTGTATTAGTCATTTTTCTGCCATGTTTAAACTTATGTTTTGCACACATAGCATGTAGTATATTTAAATTTGAGGATCTCAGTGCACTTTATGAAGAGTAATGGATGACATTTCACAACAAGTCTATCGAGTAAGGATTACTGCTACTGTTACTTGTCATCTATTGAAGGTTACAGCGGATTTGGGTTTATTGATTGATGTGATATATTGCTTTCTCTCTTGAGCTTAGAAATGGAATGGGTGTCTTTGTTGCCAGTAGATGTGGTTTAAGGAGCAGTAAAAAGGCATTCTGTATTTTCATGTTTCTCTTTTCTATATTTAAATAACAAACATGGTGGCATGCTCCTTTACTATGCACATGAGAATACCACACATGAGTAGATGAAAAGCAGCCCCAAAGAAATACAGTCTAGGAACTRTTTTTAATGTCTTTCTTTTAGGCCTAACTTCCACCATTCCTATCCATGACATCTGCATTCTTCCCTTATTTTTCTGTTACCTCCCACACGGTATCCACAGCATCTAAAGATGCCTTAGCAGCAGCACAAGGCTGTGACCTCTCTCTGGCTACCAACAGCATCATTCACATAAGAATCACAGTCCTTGTCAGCCCAAAGACATGAAGACAGAGTAATTTTCTAACCATGCTCGCCTATGRATTAAGTACTGGTTTGCCACTGAGGCATTAAGCTTAGTAACACGTCTATATTAAATGGACAGTGATAGAAGTGCAGGACCAAAGCTTGCACTAACACTAGTTGTGGAAACATCATCTGTGAGCTGTGAGCACAATCCCCAGTTTCCCCTTAAGCATGATGATTTCAGCTGGCCTCGTGCACACATCAAAGCCAGCAGCTTTCGAAATTGCGACGCTATTTCCTTCACAGCTCTCTCCTTTGTAAATGAATAGATTCACTATGTCATAAAAAGCTACTGCTTCAGCAAGGGAAGGGATAACAAGTCAGTTCAGCTTGTATCATCGCTATAGCACAAGTATTAGCCTGGCCTTCTGCTCAGAGCCATTTTAAGGCGTCAGCTAACATCCAAGCCCACCCACTGTGACTGGTGATGCAACACGTGCATGGTATGATCAGACTCCATGTGGCGATTTCTTGTGATGGAGAATCACTCCTCATATATGCATGGAGCTTGTAACAACCCTAGCACCCTATGTGTTTGCAAATGAAAAACTGTCACAGAARTAAGTAGGGTATGTCCCTCCTTGCAGGATCAAGATTATTTTTAAACTCTGTGGTGAGTTGACCACAGCCAGCAGCTAAGCCCCACACAGCCACTCATTCACTCATCCTCTTCCCCAGTGGGATGGAGGAGAGAACAGGAAGAACAAAAGCAACAAAGCTTGTGGGTCGAGATGAAGAAAAAAGTGAAAGAAAGAGGGGAAAAAATAAGTGATGCAAAGGCAATCAYTCGCTGCCTTCCCCAAGTAGATCGATGCTCAGCAATGGCTACCTCCCACACCAACCACCCTCCTATCCCCAGTTTTTATTGCTGAGCACAAGGTTATAGAGCATGGAGTATCCCTTTGGTCAGTTCAGGCCAACTGCTCTGGTTGTGTTCCCTCCCAATTCATGCACATCCCCAGCCAACTCGTTGTGGGGGCAGAGTGGGAAGAAGAAAAAGTCTTGAGGCTGTGCAAGTACTGCTCAGCAACAGCTAAAATGCTGGTATGTTATCCATACTTTTTAGTCACAAATCTAAAACACAGCACCATACAGGCTGCTGTGAGGAAAACTAACTCCATCCCAGCCAGACCCTGCACACTATGTTATTAAAAAAAAAAAATTCATGTGTGCAATAAATTACCAATAACAAAGGAAGAAGATTGGCTGAAATGTGTTTCTTCATCCTCCCCCAAGATAGGAGGCCATCCATCTAATCACCACCTGCGCTAGGTCTCAAAATAATTTTTTTCTGTAGTAATACTGCCACCCACCTAGACCGTTGATCCTCTCTTAATTTTCCACTGTGTCTCCCTCCACGCCTTGAGCTTTCATTCTCTTTTGAGTAACAACCTGACAAGCTCTTCATCCTTGTTTTGGTGGGGATCTCGGTCCCACTATTACTGATGATGCTGGAATAAGTTGAATGAGAACAGGAACTGACAGTAAGCCAAACCCCATTTACTTCAGTAGAATTATTCCCACTGTGATGCACTGCTGTTAGTCAGACATGACTCTGGCCCTACATCATTAGCTGTTCTGGAATTTTAAACTTTAAGATATCACTCACTGCTAATCAGGAATTCTCATTAACTTGTCTTTGACTGTGGAAAACAGAGATATTGAATTTTATACCTGATTACCAAATATTACAAATCATTGTATGTGCGGTGCTTCAGTTAAACATTTTTGTAGAGTAACTTACTTTCTTAAAGTACTCTTCAAATACTTCTTTTTAATTTATTACATGAGTGTACACAAATGTTAGGGAAAGAAATTTAGTATTTTAAACCAATGTACTCTTTTATAGRACAAATTTATTTTCAGTTTGTAGACAAGTCAGTTTAGATTGATTCCCTATTTCTAGATCTGTTTATACTATGTATGCTATATTTTGTCAGTAGGAAGCAGTAATTTTTTTCTTTTTTTTTTAAAAAAAAGGAGAATAAATGTATTATTTCTGGTAACAAATACATGGTTTACAAAGTCAATAGTCATTGAATCCACAAAAAGGACTTAGCCTCAGTATTTCAAGACATCATGGCAGGGGTGTTGCATTTTCAGGGAGGGCAAAAGAATCAAATATGACAACTGAGGGAGCTGTGAGTGTGACTTCAGAATTGGATCTGATAAGAGTTCTGGAGTTGTAGTTCTGAAATTCTGCCTCCTTTAATGCGCTTTCCACTTTGTTGACGGAGGTTCAGCACATACACTACAGACTGGAAACGAAAGATGGATGTTAAATCTTTAATGGTGGTCTACTGAGAGACAAATAACTTTGGAAAAGGAARCTCTTTCCTCAAAGTGTTGAAATGAGGATATTTAAGAGATCCACTAGATGAGCTAGACAAAACCTAAAGTGAAGTTCAAAACTAGGCAGGAAAGAAAAAGTAGCGGGCAGATTTTTGTAATTTAATTGAAGTACCATTTAAGGTCACAAGGGGCAAGCTAGTCCACAAGGAATTCACAGGGAAACAAACAAAATCAAGGGGCGATAAGAAACCATGGCCATATTTTTATGGTAAATATCTTTACAGCAGAGACTCATGTCAACAGCTGAGTGATGAGAACGTGTGCTTAAAACACTTTAAGAGCGGCACTATTTGAACTGTATGTCTGGCTGTCACAGGTGATTACCTGGGGGCAACACTTAGCTTCTGATAGTTTCACCGCAGATTTTAAAGAAATCTCTCAGTTTGGAGAATGAAACTAGCAGTCTAAGGAACATGCAAAGTGGGGAATCCAGTGAAGGTACTGCTTCTTTGAATGAAGTTTAATTTGGTAAGCGTATCATAAAAACACCATCTGCCTCATGTCCTAGAGGCAACACAGGAAGGAGAATGCTTAATTTGGCGATCCATCTATGGCTCAAGTGTCAGGCAGGTTTATAAACTCTTGTAGAGCTCCCTTCATACACACAGAAACCACTGAGTACTTCTTCCCAGAGCATTCCTTTTTAATTCAGATAGAAAATTTCAAGGAAAAAAAAAAATCCTCTAAATTTTCCTCAAAAAATCCTGAGTTCAAACATGACAACATGACATATGCACCAATCCGTTGATATCCTGTTTCCTACTCTCAGCTTGTATATGAAAGGAAGATAACATTTGAAGCCCGGCCACACACACTGAACAATTAAAATTACTTCACTTATTTCAGTTATGAAATGTAAAAAGTGGCGATTCTCCGGAAGCACTTGCAAGCATCACGTACCTCTCTGATGTTACCAGAATCCTTCAGACACATACCACCCCCTAAACTTTGGAAAAGCTGATGAAAGTAAAACAACATTAATGCAGTTAATGGCATTTCCATTCTATCATTTACTATTAGCATTTGATCAATGTTTTGGATCTGAACAAGGAACGTCTTTAAAAATTTTGACCATATTACAGATATTCATTAGGTTCTGCATATGGTGGTTTGGGACATAATACCAGATGTAACTTACCAGATGGACCAACCAAGTTCCCCACCATCTCAAACTATTTTATCTGTACTATCCCAAATGTGCATTTCCGAGGAGACGGGAAGTAAGGGGCCTGTGGTCCCCCATGAACACTGTCTCATGTTACACACATGCTCTAAAATCACTTGATTTGTTTGCTAGTCAGGCTTCTCTCCTCAGAACAGCTTCAGATTGCCTTGGGACCAAAACTGTGTCTACCCTTAGCCTCTCATTGACTTTCAGAACAAACGGCATCAATTGTTTTTCTATTGTTGTAGGCATCCCTGGTGTACAAACCAGAAATAAGCAAGGCAAAAAAGCCAGCACTTTAATCAGTAAAAATTGCTTCTGTTTGTTGTTGGCAATGTCTGGACTTTTTAGATTAAGGACTTCTTGAATATGGTAACTCACGTCCTCTCTCCCATCTTCTAGTGATGATATTTGCAAGTCAAGCTTGATGCAGGATAAGATAGAAGCACTGAAAATCTGACTTACTTCTCCAGAGTATTAGTTTGTCTTCAGATAAATAGGAAATTAAATTCCATAGAGCTGTCAAGTTGGTAAATTCTACCAATAAAATAACTGAATGTTTCCTGAATCCACTTAAGTTTGAATATGATTGTTTTACTCTTTTTCTGAGCCCTTCTGTTTGTCATTTCCTTAGCTTTGTGGGAGTTTRAGGAGAAAAAAAAATGCTGCTCTTGCAGTTCTATTAACCTTTTTTGTATATTCCCTCAAAAGGGATGCCCTTTGTGAATTCACCAGAGGCTTCATGACCCCAGAGAAGGAGGGATAGTACCTGATTTATGGAAGTCTACAGAATTCATGTCTGTGGGATTTTGCATGATAGTCAATGCCATTTTCCCAAGTTCTAACTCAAATGCTCCTTTTTACAATGTGAGGAATTCAGAGGACTGCCAAGCAGCAGAAGACTTCTAAAAGGTTATGTTCTCAAGGGCAAGAGACAATCTCAGGGACCAGGCACTAGCGTAGTTCTTTGTGCCAAGAACTCTAATGCTCACACACTCAAGAGCAATGGAAAGCAACAAGGTTTGAGGAAAGGAACTGCTTGTTTGAAAGTRGAAGCTGGCTTCTGGATTGTCATCACCATCCTCAGAAGAGTGAATATGACATTCCAGGAAAGGGTGTTTATTAGTGCTTCCCATACCTAGACAACGTCTTATGACAGTGACTTTTGTTTAAATGTATGTTTATTTCTATTACTGTAATTCAAGCCTTTACAAGCTAATAGAGACTGGTTTCTTCTCAACAGTTCCAGGTTTTATTGCTGTTATCATTTAGTTTGTACAATGGAGTTACAGTCCAACCAATGGTGCTCTGGAGATGTAGCTAAGTTCTGGAAATCTCATTAAAAAGTTTGGTATTTCAACTTTCAGCCCATTTGCAAAGCTAAAGTGATTCTTGTGCTTAAATATGGGTGAGGATCCATGTTTGAATCATTTGAGTAAGATTCTTACATGACCAAGTAGTCTAGTGTACTTTCTAACTCTCCTATTGACTATTATGGGATTTTTATGACCATAAACAATTCAGCTTAGGAATCCACATGGAAAGAACTTTTTCTTGTTTTTTAGGGACATGGTTTCATCACAGTTTTCACAATATGTAAGGAATCTAGGCTGGGGCCACTTAGAGAAGAGCAATGGATTTTGGGTGGAATTTTCCAAGGAGGCTAACTCCCAGGATATTTTATTGCAAGGTTCACAGTAAATGACATTTTTTTCCAAAGTCCCAGCTGCTGGAATGGAGAATTATAGGAATGCATAAGAATCTCACCTTTCATTTTAAATAAGTGACTTCCTAGAAATCATGATTACAGAAAAATTGTGAAACAGGAACAATGTTACTTCTCAGGACTTACAAAAACAGAAGGAAATGCAAAGAATAAGGCATTCATTTGTTCAAATCTTAAGATATTTAATCCTCCCTATTACTTTTGCAAGAGTGACTCATGATTTTTAACTTACACAATTAGTAACACTTATTTTCAAAACCAGAGCTTTGAATATCAGAAGTTACTTAGGCACTGCATTTATACACATTCCATCTCAACTGTTTTTTTGTCTCTGGGTTACCTTGGCAAAATTCCTCCTTTTGCTATTAATTTACATGGGAGATTTGTATCTAGATTTTCCAGACTAGTCTGAAAACACTGAAGCCTTAGGACACTCCTGTGCTGTTCTGTTACTTTATTTGCTTTTAACCCCTCAATCCTCCATCCAAGTAGTTACCTATGGGAAGAGTCCCAGATCAAAGGGTCATTGTACACTGAGAAAGCCGACACCCTTTGATCACTTGAGAGTTGTTTTTCTCAGGCAGCGCTGGCCATCCTCCCCCTCTCCCACGTTCCCCCTCCCACACATGCAGTTTATTCCAAGCAGATGTTAGCTAGTGCATCTGCCACTTTCCTTCTCAAATGACTTGCAGAACCACATCTGCTCACTATGAGCGAGCCACCTCTGAGGCTCTCTGCCTGTCCACTTCTTCCTACTGTATGTTTTCATCCTTGTCCATTTCCTATATCCCACACATGTCTCTGTCTCTTCCATTTGCTTCCCTTCTTCATCTTCCTGTCTTCTGTACCTGTTCTAAGCTGCCATCTTTTTTCCACTCCCTATTTATTCTCATTTAAAAAAAATGCTGAGCAAGAAGAAGGCTTAACATTTGGTAATTGTAGATAAGGACAGGGAGATTAAGTGATTTGCCCAAGGCCACACAGAAATTCTGTGGCAGAAAGGTGAATTGATTTTAGGTCTCTATGACTCAACAGACTCATAAAAGAAGTCTTATTTGAAGAATATATTTTAAACATCAAATCAATGTTTGAGTCCAAATGAAAACAGCTCCAATTACAGGGCTGCTTTTATCTGCTAGTTTCATCTTAGCACTACTAGGTACATGGGCTGAGTCTAGACTTACCAGGTGGGGCATACCACAGTGCCTGTCTGACTCATATGCCTGGCTTTTCTTTCCTTCGGTCTTGCTTACAACATGGCTGAGGCACACACCCAGGCCCACGAGCTGAGGGGTGTAATATAGATGTAATCGTATAGGGTGAGTGTCAAAGCTCAAGTTGTCCAAGAACTGTCTCTGAAGAGTACAAAGTTCTCAAGGACTTGGTCTGTGTCAATCTAATAATTGAAATATGACCAAAACTTTTTTTTTTTAACAAATAAATTATTTTTTGAAATGTAATAGTTTATTTGTGTTAAGACAAACCACCAGTTTACCCGAGGTTTCATTGGTATGGCTTTTAGGTAGAGTGTAGGTGTTTGCTTATATCAAATTTCTTAATGTCTTAATGTAGTGATAAACAAAGCTGTTTACTTATGCCCCTCAAAACAGAGTCTAATGTTGCTTGCTGCTATACTCCAAGCCATAATGTCATTATCCTTGGCACAGAACTACTAGAAAATTTTGTCAGCCTGTCCACAAAAATCAGCTCTGCAATACCATTGAATTCTAGGGGCTAAGCCAGTGCTTCGGCCTGACACAGGGTATCTCTGTTCTCGCAGCCACCAGAGAAAGTTCTCTTAGAAAAACAACAACAACACAAGTTTATCATTCACTTTCAGACTTTGTTCATCTAAATTACTTGTTTGTGCACTATGGAAGGAAAACAAGAGATTCCAGAAGCTCGCACACACAGCACGTCCTTGTTTATGCCTTTTAACTATATAATAAATGCACACATAAATATCTAAGGGAAGGGTTGGGCGATCTTTCAGTGAGGCTTTTCAAGTTAACTGTCTTCCATGCTGAAGAAGCACAGTCTGCTATAAATGAAGGTTTAGTAGCTGAATTTAATATTAAACTGTGTAACAGAGGGAAAGTGTTGGGGTTTTTTGAGTTTTGTTTTTATTTTTAAATCCTGAAACCTGATCTGAACTGAAAGCATGACTACAACTTTGAGCTGGTTCAGGGAAAAGAATAAGGGCCAGGAATTCAAGACATTATTTTTTCCTCAGAGATTTCTAGTTTAAGAAGCCTGTAGAGTTTACCAAAGTTTCAAAAGATAAACATCTGTTTATCTCTGATTTCCTACCTACTATGTAAAGAAAGCCTCAGGTTTGCATCAAGGTGTCCTGTAAATCTGTATACCCTTCTTTAATTCAGATTAGTCCTTTGTTGTATTCATTCTCCCTCTGCCATGTCTTTGGGTCTATGTTCTTTTCCCTGCCATATAACATTTTAATGAGCAATATCCACTCCCTCAAAGAGACTGGGTACAGGAAAAGACAAGTGAGGATGTACAGAAGACTGAAATCCAGACTAGGAAATCAGAGAGGTTGAACCTTGCCAAACTGCAAATTCCTTATGACACTTCCAGTGAAGTAAAGGAATCTTGATTGGAAAAAAAACAATTGATTTCTCTTGGCAAAGATTTGAATAGAGATGGGCAAACTTCACAAGGTTGTTGTTTATATTATGGTAACATCCAGAAATTCCAAATCACAAAGGGAATTCTTTCCCGTCCTAAAAGACTGATAATCTGAAGTAAAGTCACATAACATGCTGTTAGGGATGTATTAAGAGCTCTTCAAGGACTTTTACAGAAATAAAATATAAGTGAAAAAGTAGATATGACTGAGGATCAGTACCAAGGAACAGTAGAGGTATAAATAGAGTCTTTCCGGAAGCCCTTACTAAAGTTGAGGGCGCAACGAGCAGCAGGAAATATAAGAGGCAAGGAAAAGAGTTCAGCTAGAATCTCGAGTAGACAGAGGAACACATCACTCCATTAATGGAGCAAATAGCAGCTGATTTCATCCCTTATCACAAAAAAGGGGAGATAGCAAACAAGTAATAAAAATATTTAATTTTAATGAAGGGATAGGAACAGAGGCTGGAACAGAGAAATAACAAGTTACCAAATACACTGGATGGATTCACGTTGACAGAGCCTGATGAAATTCACACAAGAATGCTGAAGAAACCAGGCAAAGCGATCTCTGAACTGTTAGCAATGTCCTTAAGAATTCACAGGGAGCAGAAGACAGTCCAAAGAAGTGAAGAAAGGCAAGCAGAGAATGAACTGCTGAGGAAAAGTTAAAGGAATTTAGAGGAAAATGGGTCAAATTGCTTCAATACTTCTGAAATATTAGAACATATTATTGGTCAATTTATTTGTAGGGATTTAAAAATAATGAAGTGATAATCCAATATCGATTTGTCAGTACGAACTGTAACACACTAGTCTAATTTTCTTCTTTACCAGGACAACTGGCCTATTGGATAAGGAATTAATTCAGAATTAATTAGAGAAGGTATTATATGTGATTTATCTTGTCTTTAATTTCAAACTACCCCACATAAAGAAAACTGGGAAATATGGCTTTGATTAAACACGTCATAAGATTGGTGCACACCGCTTGGGGAGAAAACAGACTTTCAGGTAGTTACAAATTGCTTCCTAGTCAAACAATTGTCTGGAGGACATTGAAATAGTGCCCTCCTCTACATGTTCTGAGCCTAGTTACATTCAGTATTTTAACGTACTGCCTTGGGCAGGTGCCCGAGTTTCTTGTGTCATCATTTTTACTGTCTAGTAAAGTAGTTCTAATGTATACTCTGTCTCACCAAAAAAAAAAAAGARGTCAGCTGCTTGAAAGGTCTCAAGAGCAAGACCTTGGCCAGTTAGTCACAGAGGATCTTCTTCCAGATACTTTCAAAGGCAGCTATTTTTTATCATTGGCTAGTGGAAATATAGGCATTTATTTTAGGAGGACAACTTTAACAAGCATCTAAATTGCAGGTGTTTAAATCAGGAAAGCTGGATTCAATCCCTTGATGATGAAATTGAGTACGCTTCTAGATTTCTTAGATATTTTCAAAAGTGAGAGTTACAAAGCAGTTTGAGGAATAGAAGTTGAATGATCTAAATTAATTAAAGAAATTACTTCACATCACTAGGTGAAATTCAGTAAATACAAGTGTACAGATTACTCTGAGGAAACATAACTCTGTTCTACAAATACAAAATAAGAAATATGTTTAATTGCCATGCTGCAAAAAGAAAAAAAAAGTGATTCATAAATCAAATTTATGACTCTTGCAGAAAAGACAGCTCTTATTCTGATTCTAATGACTAGTTAGACAAACATCTTTCAGGGAGTGTTTGGGTATTTGCTGCTCCAAAGTGGGAGGCTAGAAGACTTGTTGAGACTGTTTTGACTTCTGTACTCCTTCAATACAGTAAATACACTAGGAGAAATAAAGGGTATGAATCAAAAGCTTTATTATTCACATTTGATAGATGGGAAATCAAGCTATATAAACGGAAAATAACTTACACGTGGCCATGTAGAAAGTCTATGGCAAAGAGCCAGGGATGGGATGCAAATCTGTTAAGTCATAGTTTGGAATTTAACCACAAAACCATCTTCTCTCTGGCCTTTGTATTCAATTTAGATATGTATTCAAATGTCTGGATGTTTATCCAAAGCCTATCAAGAGTGATCTTCCCCTTCAGACTACACCCCTTTGCACAACAGGCCTGGCCCCCTTCCTGAGGGGAGAGCTAGCAAGTCCTGTCTCCTCTCACACCCGTGACCTCCTTTTAGGTATTCAGCAAAGAGGCTCACTGCCCCCTTTTAAACCTGCCAGGCCTGACTGTCTCGCAGGTTCCTGCGTGAAAATAGAGAAATCACTTTGCATTTTGGACCACGTTAGCCCCAAGGTGCATTTCAGGTTAGTTGGGAGGGTCAAGGGGACAGCTCGGGGCCCTGGCATGGGCAGGCGCAGGCCCCAGTGTTCAGAACATGCTCTGCTCGTGTTACAAGAAGGCTCTGTGAGGTTTAAAAATATGTGTCTGTCAGAAACTTCCTGTTCAGACAAAAGCTAACCCAGTTATGTAAGAAGGTGTTAAATGTACACGGAAAAATTATGCTTTTCCAAGAAGCCAGGCAGTGATTACATTTGCTAAATCTGCAGTCATTTTCCAGTAACAAATAAATAATCAAAGACAGCACATTCTGTGAAAAAATAATAATGTTGAATTAAAGGAGACAATTGCCATTTCAAATCAATAAAATGTAGTTCCTTGTATTTTCATGTTAAATAAAAACAAAGACTTGCCCAAAGAAAGCAACAGCTAAGCTGTTTGTTTTTATATTCACTTGGATCCTCAGATCTCTTCCAGAGAGACTTGTGGATAAACAGGTTTGTTTATGAAAAATCTGCTCATTAGTGCATCAGCTATATCTATGGCATTTTAGTTTCAGATGAAGTTGCTCTTCAGACATTTGTTTGTTTAAAATCAGGGGGTGCACTGCCTAATGGATAAAAGCAGGGCCTAAAGTGACGTAAGTGGGGTTCTCAAGTAATTCTTTCAAATCTGTAGGTTCATCTTGAAGCAATTAATCTTAAAAATGAACCCAACAAAAAAAGTCAATAAACATTAAATATGTAAACCCATTTTGTCTTTCTGCTTCCTGTTGTGTTTGACACTATTCCAAATGAAGGTTGCGAATATTGGTTACACAGGGTTCCTGAGAACTGGTGACAACTACCTCTAAATAACACCCTACTTCCCACCTGTTTTCAAAAAACTTCATTTGTTTCAAGGCACATAATTCCTCTTAACACTGGTCTTACTCTGTGTTATGTTTGTATGAGACAGTGCATAATTTAACTATTTTGATTAGTTTCTAGGACTGCATCCATCTTTGAGAATATCCAGCCCCTATACTTCCAGGTAAATAGTAAAACATGTTTTGCATAATGATTCTGTATTTTTATTTCCATGTTCTCAGTAAGGAAGTTAATTGGGCAGGAGGGGGGAGACTTGGCAGACAATAGTACACAGCCATCTACGCCCAACTTGACAACTGTGTTAATAGGCTTTTTAAAAAATGTGTTACATGTCACTGACTTGACATAGAACAGCTGTGTCCAGACAGAGAACACTAAAAAATACCACCTGGCAAATGATATATTCTTTATGGATAACAACTAGTCTTTGGAAGACCAGAGATGTCACTTTTTCTGCTTTGTTGAAGATTGATGGCCACCCATTGAATGAGAATGTACTTTGTGCTGGTTTTAGCTGGGGTAGAGTTAATCTTCATAGTAGCTAGTATGGGGCTATGTTTTGGATTTGTGCTGGAAACAGTGTTGATAATAGAGATGTTTTCGTTATTGCTGAGCAGTGCTTACACAGAGTCAAGGCCTTTTCTGCTTCTCACACCACCCCACCAGAGAGTAGGCTGGGGGTGCACAAGAAGCTGGGAGGGGACACAGCTGGGACAGCTGACCCCAACTGGCCAAAGGGATATTCCATACCACGACAGTCCCCAGTTCCCCAGGCAGGGTAGAAGGGCTGAGCTTACTCCTGATCTTAATAAAAGGACTGTTGTGGTTTAACCCCAGCCAGCAACTAAGCACCACACAGCCACTCACTCACTCCCCCCTGGTGGGATGGGGGAGAGAATCAGAAGGGTAGAAGTGAGAAAACTCGTGGGTTGAGATAAAGACAGTTTAATAGGGAAAGCAAAAGCCACGCACACAAGCAAAGCAAAACAAGGAATTCATTCACCACTTCCCATCGGCAGGCAGGTGTTCAGCCATCTCCAGGAAAGCAGGGCTGCATCACACGTAACAGTTACTTGGGAAGACAAACGCCATCACTCTGAACATCCCCCCTTCCTTCTTCTTCCCCCAGCTTTATATGCTGAGCATGACGTCATATGGTATGGAATATCCCTTTGGTCAGTTGGGGTCAGCTGTCCCAGCTGTGTCCCCTCCCAGCTTCTTGTGCACCCCCAGCCTACTCGCTGGTGGGGTGGTGTGAGAAGCAGAAAAGGCCTTGACTCTGTGTAAGCACTGCTCAGCAATAACGAAAACATCTCTGTATTATCAACACTGTTTCCAGCACAAATCCAAAACCTAGCCCCATACTAGCTACTGGGAAGAAAATGAACTCTACCCCAGCCAAAACCAGCACAACTTTTAAATTGGAAAGCATCTTATTCAACTAATAGATACCCTTATCCTCATGTACAGCACAGGTAGAATTAAAAGGCAGAGGATATTCTTCAGTTACAGTTCTCTGAAAACCCAGTATAGTTTTGGGGGGGTTGTTTTGGGTTTTTTCCCCCTCAGTGGGCTTCTTTTTACCTCACCTGATAAGCTAAAGTTTCCTTCTTGCAAATGGATTAATGCAAATTACCCTTTCCCCATGGGGTATTTCTCATCAGTTATAGTGACTAGGGAGAAAATTMTCAAAATATTGCTGAAAAGAAATGTGAGGTTGGCCTGAAAAACAAAGGATGATTTCTGRTGAACGTCCTCTCCTCATGACAGGAGACCTACAGGTTTTAATTCAGGACAAGTTGCTTTTGTGGACTACAGTGAACAACCTCAATGGAAAAAGAGGTTAAGCTGAAATCCTGTCTTATGAAACCTGCAGTCATGTGCTGACTGTGAGCAGCAGTTAATCACGACCAAATGTCCTTAGGTTGTGCAGCCTACATAAAATCCTCTTTTCTTATGCATAATAAAGATCCTATTATTATTTCCCCCTTTCCTCTCATATTTCCCTAGGCTAGGGGAGCACTATTATTATTTCCCTTTTTGCCATTGTCTTTACAGTTCCTATTGTATTGACTGCCTGGAGTGTCTTTCTCCTTCCTTTCCTTCAACATGGGCTACAAAGCAGTGCACTGCTTTGACTTTCTTTTCATTATTCATTTATAATTTTGTGTGTTTCACAGTGCAAACTTTAATTAGAAAGCACTGTCCTCTTTTTAAATAGCAAGGGTGAAAGATAATCCATTTTCAGTGCACTAGCTCGCCCCTTTTTAGAACACTGAGTGTTTATCTAGTGACACCGCATAGTCCATTAAGCAGCATGTAAATGTTCTCCCATTTTACTTCTCATTCTCAGAAGGGAGCAAGGAAAGTGTACTCAGAAGAATAATGTATTTTCCTAGAACTCCAAGATTTGCCAGTTTCCCTAGGGCTACTTTTTTCTCTCAGGAATAAATGTATATTACATGTTATAAGGCCCAGATCCTTAATAACTATAATTAGCAATTCTTTTCATCAATTTGAAAGTAAAATCATATTTATAAATATCCAGCTTGTATAGGACAAGGCTGATGCTGAAGTCACACAAAAGTCATACTATTAACTAGTATAACGTTACAATGAGGTCACCACAGGCCTTGAGAGCATATTTCTATGTTTGCATGTGAACAAAACATACAAATAGAACTCCTGGAAGATTTAAGGTTGCAAAAACACCCATTCCAGCACTTATACTAACTTTGTTTTGCTAGTAAAATAATGTGGCCTTCTCTTATGATGCACTGCATTTTCTGGTCAACATTAAAAGGGGCTTTTTGTCAGTTCGCTGATTAAGAGAACTGTACTGTAAACTGTGGGGTTTATATTTTGTATGTTATACTTCTCAATAATGTAAAATCATTATAGATTGATATTGCCACTGCAGTTCAACTACAAAACAAACAACAACAACAACAACAAAAAACCCACAATATAAATAGAAGACAAATAGAATAGTATAAATAGAAGAGGAATTGAGAACGCTCTGTTTTGGTTAAGAAACAAATCACCTTTTGACAATTAAACCTAAATATGGCATTCTTACTAGTTTTTCATGTAAAAGAAGAGGAGGCTTGGACCAAAACACAGATATTAAGTTCAAACATCTGCATGCTGAGTTTTCTATTCACACATGCATGTACCGCCAATGTGCACACAGTAAGATTGAAGGAAACATTCTGATGTGCAATCTCTGCATAAAGGCTCCAGCTAGCAAACACAGCCTGGCTTTTCACGGCAATCAGATTGGTTTAAACCTAATAAAGACCAGTCCAGGAGTGACTAGGCTTTATAACTTACCAATGTTTTGCTGGAAAACTGTAAAAATAGTGTGGAAAATGTGGTTTTAAATGGGAAAAGTGGGCATACCCATAGATAATGGGATAATTCTCCATCTGGAGACAAAAACTTTTATTAAAAATTAGGAACAAACAAAGCAAAACATTATTGTTACCATATGTTGATGAGGTTAACTACAACGACCACCTTTACTGTGAGAGGCATGATCAAGTTGTCATCATACGTTAATGAGTTCAAAAAAAGAGTAGAAATCTTTGTAAAGTACCTCTGTCTGTGGGCCTGAAGAAACTAAGGAGTAAGAGGATTAGAAAAAACAAGCAATGTGTTGACGGGGGATGTTGGTAGCAGAGCAGGGTGAGGGCACTGACTCTTGCCTCCAGTGTCCTGACTGAAGGATATGCAAGAACAGAGACTATTCATTAAAAATTACTTTTGATCTTTTATATTTGTTTAGTTATCTTAATCTACAAGTTTACTAAAAGATAAATTCATAAATATGTGTATAAGATACCACTTTTACAATAGTGGGTAGTATTACGCTGGCAAAAAAAAAAATCATTTGATTAGCCCCTATACTTTGGTGGTRGCAATTTTTTTGTGTGGTATCAGTACGTCCAGGTTATAATACAGAATGGAGAGGTGTCATTCTTCTGGAGAGTTATACCTTTAACAGACTATCAAGATTGGAGCTCATTGTGCTCCTCAAGGGCACATGAGGAGCCCTAGGCAGCTTGAATTTAGCTACTAAAACAAGCAGTTTCATGCAGGCACCATTTCTTCAAGGGATCAGCAAACAACAACAAATAATGTGTCTGTGTCTCTGACCTGCATTAAGCAAAAGGCCAGAACATATGATTTTGCTGACTCCTTTAAGCCTTAACTAATGTGGACGTGAATGCAGTAGGAATATTTTGAGCAAGGGCATTAGAGCAAACCTCTAGTTCAAACGTACTTGGCTGTGTGTATACCACTGAAGTAAGCAGTGTCAGCTGTCATTTCTGCTTGGGGGGAAGCTGCTTGGAGACCTGAGTCTGTCTGGAAACTTTTGGTGCTAGATATGCAGATATGGGTACAGGATCTCACCTGTGCCAAAGTAAGCACCTCTGTATCTGGACAGTATGGGTTTGCAATAGCAAAGAAGATGCAATAGCAATGTCTTCCAGCTGAATACACTAGAGGTCTTAGCTCCTGTGTTTGCTGCCCAATGTGTGTTCGAGCCAAGGCCACACCAGGCTCTGGCACCATCTCAGTATTCAGAAATGGGGCAAAAGAGGGGAAGGAATGGAGTACTGGGAGGGTAAGGGAGCTCATTAGGTTGTTGAATAAATGGTGCTGAGGTGCTAGTTTTTATGAGCAGTATGGAGTCCATTACTAGGAGGCTGAGGTCTTAGTTGTAGAGGTGGGCAGGTACAGAGGAGGCAGATGACCCAAGGCCAAAGATCTGGTTGTGGGTGAGAGTCTATAAAAGAGGGATGATGATCAGAGACTTAGTGGAAACCTAGGTGTGCACGCAGCCTGTGCAAAGAGATGAGGCTGCTACAGTGATCAGATACCTTCCCCTCAGCCCCCGACAGCAGCATGTTCTCCAGCAGCCATTCCCAACAACAGCACCTGCCCCCCGCTGCTCATGATGGTAGCTGACCCTTCTGGCATGCCAGTCATGAGGCTTGCCCAGACCATGGTTGCCAGGACTGCATCATACAATGTTTGGAAACTTCTCTTCTAGTTTATTAACGGTAATCTGGGATCTCTGATGTCTACCCTAGTCCACCAATACATGTGTGTACAATAGTTGAGGTACATCATCTTTCAGCTATAATTATTTCACTTTCAAGACTTAAATAATCATATTCTTTTGTGCCTCTTGAACCTCAGCACAGCTCACTGAAGGTGGTTTCCAAATGGCATTGTCGCAATTGCCTACTATGATTTGCCATGGTTCGGTTTCCTGCTCAGCTCTGCTCCCTAGTGAAAGGACTCGATGCAATATGGATTGCCTATCAGCCATGGGCCACACCTCTGGACTCTGCTATTTCTCGCTTAGCTGTTCTGGGAGGGTGGTTAGCCAGGCGTACTCGGAAACATAGATCGTTCTTTCTGTGCAAACAAACCTGCAGGAATAAACACCATATCCTTGGCTCATGGTGGTTATGAGTCACTCTGTTGATAGGTGGTGGTTTCAAGTGTGGGATTGTAGCAAGGAAACTGCTTTGTTTCTGCTTTGCTTTTATTCCATGAAAAGAATATAACTACCATACTTAGCATTCTCAAAGCTCTGTACAAGCTAATCCTTGCAACATTCCCAGGAGGTAAGCAAGTATAATTAACCCTATTTCAAAAGATGTGGAAGCCAGGACATAAAAGGATAAGTCATTTGCCCAGGTCCTAAAGGTAGGTCAGAATCTGAATCCAGAAGAAGTATCTTATGCCAGACAAATTGGTAATGGACTAGACAAACTGCTTCTTAAGCCCTTTCTCAATTACCCAGTTAAAAACAAGTAGGACAGTTAAAGTAGCAGGAGTAGTACAGGCTGCGGGTCCTATTGAAGCTCCAAATTCAAAAGCAATGCCTGCCCTCACATTAGAGGATGTTTGGGTCCAGAGCATAGAGCACAGTACAGCTCAGCTTTATGCCTTGCTCTGATTTTATGGTAAGATGCTGTTCAAATTTGGCGAGGACCTGATGGAAGGAAACTGCATTAAACAGCTTACAATTTTTTCATTCTGCCCCTGCAGCAGTTGTCACCCCAGTTCCCATCCACTACCATCGTCCTTCTCTTCTTTCCTCAGGTCTCCTATATCCTCCTTCCCTCGTATTCGCTCCAGCCTTAAAATCTTCTCAGCTACTTACCTTTTCCCTTTCCCAAGAAACTCTTTCTCGACATCACCCACCTCCTTTAAGCCACTTAACTGACCTCACAGGTGCCTATTTCCTCCTCTCACCCTCTCCCCACTCAGGAAACATCCAGCTTCTTCCCTGCGTGAGGCATCACAGACATCTCCCACCCTTGCTGCTCACTCTGCGAGCACCTGACAGTACACAGGCACGCTCTGCCGGCCCCAGGGTCCGGGCAGTCCTTCTGCTCATTTGTCTGCCTGCTTGTCGGCATGTCTTTCCACTTGTATTCCTACAAATAGGGTCAGATTATCTGGGGAAAGAAGGGAAAAGGGACCGTTAATTTTGTCTGAAATTGTTACAAATGCATAAGAGGGAGTTGGGAAATGCAAAGCAGACCATACTGCATCCTAGGAAAAACTTTGATTTTGCCAGGGAAAAGGCAAGTGAGGTCGGCCAAAAGAAAAACTTGGCCATCTTGACCCCTTTTTAATTAAAACTAATAATACCTTTCTCTGCAGCATGACTCTGCATATACATGTCATTCCATTTAGAATCAGAGCAGATCGTTTTGTTCTTACAACTACTTTGTGCAAGTTTGTTTATATATTTAATGCCAAAGCAGATTCATTTAAATTTACTATTTACCTGCACACTAATCTTGACAAATTGTAATACATAGGAGGCACAAGAAAACGCCAAGCAAAGGTTAAAAGCCTTGTTAAGATACACAGAATTTCACTGAATGTTTTGGAGTCTTTCCCTTTTGTTATACACTTAAGAATGACCACTTCATTTTTTAGAGGGCCAAATTATGTACTATATGAGATATCTTTACAAAAACACGTACATATGAGTATGCATGCATGATTGTGCATCTGCATCTACATGTGTGTATTTCTCTGTGTGTGTGTGTGTAGATAGATTTAGATAGGCATGACATTTGTGGAAATTATCCTGTTTCCAAAGTTTACATTGTTAGTATTGAATAATTCATTCTAGAAACCTCTCCTTCACAAAAAGTGAAGTCATTTATCTTTCAGTAGAGTCTTTTCAGCTTTCTCATTTAATTATGAAACTGAAACCTCTCTCTCTGCAGATATTATCCTGGCAAGGAATATCTATTCACTAGTTCCCAGGCAAACACCCTATGCCTGAATCAACAAACAGGTTTGGAAGGGATGATTGCTAAGGAGAGGTAGATGTATCCTTTGACAGCTAGGTTACTGGTTTATACCTAGCTGACTTTGTTAGCCACTGAATGACATACCATATTGCCAAAGCAGCAGTTTTCATTGGCACTGAATTTAATTTTTTTGAAACATTGTTAAGAAAAAACAAGATTCTGGACCCTGTCGTATTTTATACTGTTTCAAGGAAACAGTTCTAATGATCTCAGCTTTTATTCTTTTCCATGTTTTCTCTCTTTTCCAGTAATCTCTTAATTAATGATTTGGCCTAGCTTTGCAAGGCCTTTGCAAATGGAAAACCAAACAGGTTAAAGAAAATACTTCTGAGAAGTTATAATTCAGCAGAAACTAACTTCACAACTCCATCTGTGAACTGCTTCTCAGGAAAGAAACAAACTGACATTCTGAATGTGAAAAATCCCAAACTTCAGATATTTGCACCTGAACCTAAATTAATGAGAACTGCTCTAGGAAGAGACCTAGGTATGGCTATGAATCGGCCACTGGAAACGTCTTTAAGATATTAATCAAAAAAAGCAAACACACAGCTGAGCTGCAGAATCCCTTTCACTGAAATGGTTATAAATACCACATTATACATCGGGGGCATGTTCGAGCCTAGGGTACCTGTGGTAGCAGGAACAGACAACACTGAGAGGCAGAAGATGGTTAGACACAGACAGGCCACACGACTGCTGCTGTATTAAGTAACCTGAATACAACCCACTGGTGCTCCAGTAACCTGAGGAACAACAGCAGCTCCCCTTTGAAGGGACCAGCCTGGAAAGAGACAGAAAGGGAAAAAGGCGGGGGAGATAAAATGTGCAACAGAGAAAAGCAGAAAGATCAGGAGACTATGGAGATGAGCCGGCCATGAGAGAGTGGAAGGGAGCTGGGAGTAAGGGAGACCGCTTTTATTTAAGTAATTAACACTCAGAAAGGTTAAAAAAAACAAAGAAGAAAAAAGTGACTGGCCAAGTTTCAAGGAATTATTTTAAACCCAATATCAGATTTAGGTGATTCAAATAATTGTCGTGGTTTAACCCCAGTCGGCAACTAAGCACCACACAGCTGCTCGCTCACCCTCCCTCCCTCCCCGGTGGGATGGGGGAGAGAATCGGAAGGGCAGAAGCAAGAAAACTCGTGGATTGAGATAAGAACAGTTTAATACTTGAAATATAATAATAATAATAACAACAACAACAATAACAACAACAATAATAATAAATTGTAATGAAGAGGAAAACAACGAGAGAGAGAGAGGAACAAAATCCAGGACTGACTGATGCGCAGCCCATCCCCAAGCAGCGATGGCTGCCCCCTGGCCAACTCCCCACAGTTTATATACTGAGCATGATGTCACATGGTATGGAATATCCCTTTGGTCAGTTTGGGTCAGCTGTCCTGGCTGTGCCCCCTCCCAGCTTCTTGTGCACCTGGCAGAGCACAGGAAGCTGAAAAGTCCTTCACTTGTGTAAACGCTACTTAGCAACAACTAAAACATCAGTGTGTTATCAACATTCTTCTGATACTAAATCCAAAACACAGCGCTATACCAGCTACTAGGAAGAAAATTAACTCTATCCCAGCTGAAACCAGGACAGTAATTCGAAGCTGCTTGCTCTGCTTCCCAGATTGCTCCCTGAAACTGCAGGCTGATCTGTTCAGAGGACTGGTTTTTACTCTCCAGATATCAAATTTGTAGTAAACAGAAAAACCTTTTGCATAGTAAGGGCTATTCAATTGCAACATATCAGTAACAGATAAGCACCTACACAGAGATTACCATGCTCAAAACACTGTGGAAGCATTAACTGATTAAGTATTACTACCTCCATTTTGCACATGAGGACATTGGGCAGAGAGAGGAAATACCACACCCAAGATGACAAAGTCCRAAGGGTTCATAAGCCTTTTGACCCTACTACCTCTGCATTTTACAGATCTGTTTACTAAAAATACAGAACATTTTTGTTTATGAAAGATGAGGATTAATAATTTACCTGGAACATTAGGCCCTTTGTACCTGGTGTACAGCAGCATGCGTTGGAAGCGTTTGAACTTTTTACAGAGAACTGACAAAGTTTAAATTGGCAAGCGATGCCTCAGGCCACGCTGAGTCATGTATGACCTCCAAGTGGTAAATGCACGTACATGTGGAGGGTACTTGCAGGGGGATGTTAAAGACAGCGGGAAATCTTCAGTTAAAATGTGTTTGCTGTCCCATGTAGTAATGGTGATTGCATGCTAAGTCACTCGGTGATCTGTACTGTGTGAGGTTTAGCTGCACCTGTCTTGTGGGTAAAGAGGATTGTGAGCTTAAACATGCAGCATCCTTCTGCTTTCTTCTTCCGTCTTTTTACTGAAATACATGCAGATACCAATAACAATATCTATTTCTAGTTATTGGTGTTAAATTGCACTTGCATTGTGCATCAACTATACTGAAACAAACTGCTTTATTTCATTACCACAAGCTTTTCTGTCAATAAATTGTAGCTTAGATCAAAAGAACAGGGTTGCCTTCTGTTTTCTAATTCATCTGCTTTGTTCAGGTGTTTGCTTTCCTGAAGTCTTAAAGGACTTCAATAGGGTAAGTAGTTTGTATATTATTCAGTCTTCAAGATGCCAATATATTCTAGTCAAACAAGGACTTTATGTGTGTGTGTGTGTGTGTATATATTTGTGTGTGTGTGTGTATATACATTCCAAATAATATTATTTTGGTGACTGTCTAACAAGTGATTCCAAAGAGAACATTTTTATTATGAAAAGAAAAACCTCAAGCATTTTCTTCATCATCTGTTTTTCTCATCATATTAAAAACCTGATTTCTCTAGATGTTTAGCTGCTTCTCTTCAGAAATTCCAGTTTCCTACAACCTGGAATTTGCCTTCTCACCTGAACTCAGCTGCTCCAAATCTGTCTGTTTGAAATCWCTCTTAAGTCCTAGGTGCTTTCCAAAATCAATAGCTTTTAATAGACCTTCTTGCATATTCTAGGCTGCGTTCCTTGACCTCTAGAAACCAAAGAACAGATGCTACAGACATCTATTATTATATTGCATGTGGGCATTTTCATCAGGCTCACTGTTTCTCTATCTTCTATGTAATTTTTTTTTTGTCTGTCTCTGTTTTTCTCTAAGAGTTAGAAACATAGAGAAGATTGCTGACCTCCTGTATTTTAGCTGGTCTAGAAAACCAGCACTGGCACGTTGCTGGATCTATTTTGTGATGAGTCCAATAGTATGATGGTGATATTTTATCAATCATAATCATTCACATCATTATTTGTGCATCACAAAATGCTATTCCAAGGACCTTTCTTAACGTCATAGACCTTAGCTGTATAACTTAGGTAATGAAATTTCTGAAAACAAACCCATGTTTAATCTGTAAAGAAGGAGCAGCCCCACATGAATCATGGCATCATGACCACCATCTCATGTCTTGCATACACACACACACACATACACATTTATACACGTGTGTATGTAAAAAAGCATCTTGACAGCATGTGTTCTTCTCAAAGTCCCAGCTCCTGGAATCAAAGGGCTACACAGGCATTTCAGCTTTCTTTTCTGACACAAAGTTGCAAAGACAGACACCATGAGCAAAATATTTCCTATAAATTCTAGAATCCCCAAAACAACATAAAATAAAATCAAATAGCATCTCTGAGTTCCTTCCTTTCTTAGTCACACAGTGCATGAGCCAGTCGCATGATTTAGAGACCTGACTTAAGACTGTGGCATGTTTACGGCCAGATGTACAGTGGTGGAACTACTGGTATGCCTGAAGTTAAGCGTATGCTTTAGTATTTTTTAGGTTTACATCTCTACACATATCTGTACATGGTAAACTGTACTTGGGAATGAGCAGCTGCACTGCACTCTGGCTATCCTCAGGGAAATAACTTCATTTTCCCTTCTACATCTATTTTTCACATATAGACAGCCAGCCTCAATGTGCCTGTATACTGGAGGAAAAGTTTGGGTTTTCTTACTGTCACAGGGATGAAAAGCCAGAGGAAATCCTTGGAAAGCAAGGCTTTTTTCCACTAATCATGTTGGGAAGAGGGAAGGAGGCAGTGAGTGCTAGTGATGCTGCTGACAGCCACCCCATACAGCAGCACCTACTGTGCTGCACATCTTGTTCTCAGTCTCAGCAGAAACAAAAGGAGAAGACTCTCAGACGGGCAGAGGAGGGGGATGAGTAGTTAAGGGTAAAACAAATGTTTCTTGTCTCCATCAGAGTAGGCAGGCTTGAATACACTTGGAATTTGCTTTCCTGAACAAGTGTATGCCTCTGGCAGAAGCACAGATGGCAAATGAGGAATATTTTTTTATTACCTGCTACTCTATACAGGGACAGCCCAGATTTGACCAGCTAAGACACGGATAGAGGAGTATGTGACACATCAATGCTGATACTAAAGGTGTTAGAGGAAAGCAAGACATCTCAGTTTATTGGATTTCCTCAGTAAATCTGGGCTTGTGATTTAACACCTCTCTTAATTGTTGCATCAGGTGGGGAACTTTAGACATCTGCATTGTCAACATCTGTACCTGAGATAGACAATGTAGGTTCCCCTTCTATGCAATGAAATGCAGTGAATTGTGTGGGCATCCCTAGGCCACAGTTTCTCCCAGCAGATACTGACGTCTACCTCTGGTCAGATGAGTTGCACCCAAAATGCCCTTTTACCGTCTAGTACTTATTTAGAGAAGGTGCCTCAAAGCTGAGAGGCAATTTATAGGCACAGAATCTCAAGACACATGGCAGGTGGGGTGAAAAGGGTGCCTTGCTGGAGAGGGAACCAAATCAAAAGGTGATGCTGGTGTCCCATCCCACCCTCCTGTTAGTCACCAGGCTCTGTGTGCATGGACCATGAAGTCACCTAGAAGTCCTCCACTGCGTACTGGAAAAGAGGTCCGAGTGCGTGGTGTAAGAAAATGGGTGGGAAGAAAAGCCAACATCTCCCAGGCTCTAAAATGTCTCAGCTATGACTTTGAAGATGCACATGAGATGATACCTAACCTTTAGTAATGGCCTATCTGCAGCAGTACTTGTCTGACGGGTCTCAATATTTTATCCCACAGAGTAAATAGTGAGTTTGTGACTACAACCTATAAGCATGTTGTAACCTGCAGTGGGATGTTGGAGCTCAGAGCAGACCAACCTCAGGTGCAAGTAAAGCTCATGCTGTGCATTGGGAAATGATAGGCGCAGGCTAGTAGAAAGAAGGTTAGGAGGCTGGTTCCCATGGGAGGTTTTCAGTCCTTGCATGCCTGCACATCCACACAAAGGGCCCCTCTCACTATAAAATCAGACTATTACTGATTACAAACCAGGGACTCGTAAGTGGAACTGGCTGAATACTGAAGTAAATGTTTGTTCGCAGTTCATGATCAGATGAAAAGAGAGTACAAAATTGCTACCTGAATCTTGATAAAAAAAGTCAAATAACATCTACACTAAGATAGTTGTGGTACAGGACTGCCTCTGATGATAAACTGGTGCAGTTGCCTGAACTTTTTAGTTTTACAGTTTATTTCAGTGGAAATAATGGAAGTGTATTCATGTTCATAATACTTTTCCACTCTATTTGATTTTTTAAATCCAAATCTAATTCATACTGGCAGGAAATATGCCTCATAAAAAATAAAAGCATGTAATTAATCTCTCACTTATTATAAAGTGAAATTCATTGAAGCAATGCTATTTTTTCTATCAGATACCCCTGATTACTTAATGCTCTGTATTACAAAAATGATACCCAACCCCTTTACCAGTTTTCTGCTCATGATACGCCAGTAAATATAAAAATAAGTAAACCTCAACTGTTCAGCGTATATGAGAAGTGAGTGAACTCTATAATACCCAGACTTAGAAGTCACTCACTTTTTAATGAGCTGTGTACATGACGGAAGGATGCTGCCTGAAAACAATGACATTCTTAAGCCTCAGCAACAGTATATTAATGTTCTGTACTAGCTACACACGCTGGTTGTTGTAAATGACAGTCTTCTCTCACCCTGGAAGCAAGTGCTCTTGAATCCAGGGGATTTATATGGAAAAGGGAAAACATGTTAGCTTTTAGTTTTTCCATCTGCATATGTAGATATTTTAGTGGACTTGCATTGATCTTTGTGCAAATGTTTGCCTTCCACAAGCAGCTGTAGACTGAGCAATCTGCTCAAGAAACTGATCTGAGCATGATAAAGGAAAGTATGGTATTACAGAAGAGCATTAATGGAGCTGTATCAAAAGCAAGCAAGCAAAGGATCAATGGCAAAAGAAGACTTGGCTCCTAATTTTGAGTTTTCAGCTGAAGCAGATTGGATGAAAGTTCATTTTAGGTGTTTCCAAAAAAAGTCAGTATTTTCTTGAAATGCTTGAAACATCTCAAACATACTATAATTTCTGTTCTACATCTCAGCAAACCACTTCATTTTTTACATAGATTATTTTCTGTTCTGAAGTAAGGTGGTTCAGGAGGAGAAGGGAAAACAGAAACGAGTGAAGATTTAGATGATTCTAGTGAATACTAGTGTCCTTGCACATGAACATAAAAAATTGAGAAATGCAATGAATAAAACATATTGAGTCTCTGAATGGTGCACACGCTGCAATTACAGCTAGATTTTTTTCACCTGAATTATTAATATAATTTAGTTCATTTGAATTAGTCAATTTTCATGCAAAGATTATCAATGTCAAATGTCCTTTTGATTTCAGTCAGATTTGGCCCAGGCAATCAGGTTTTCAATACTAAGCCATCCATTATTGAATTAGTTATTTTTTAGAGAACGAGCTGTATTCCAGCACTTACACAGGTTTAAAACATAAAACAAGAACCCCTCCTTCAAGACTCTTCAATGTATATTTCAGGTCTCGGGCTGAAGGTTCTCGACCCCTTGTGTAATAGAGGATCTCAAGTGAGGAAAAGGCTAGAAACAAATGCAATTAGCATTTGCTATTCAGATGGAAGTGTAGCTAAGTGAATGCAGCTTGTGGATGCTGAATTCCTGAGGAGCAGCGGAGAGAGCACAGGCCTCTCTGAGGCCACAGAAGGAAATGAATTCATCTGCTTTATTTGAGGGTACTCACAAATGAGAGAAAAAAATTCCACATAGCAGGCAACCACAGCCCAGCAAAACAAGACATACTAAGTGTACTACGAGGGCCCAGATAAATACCAGCCCTAAGAAATGGAGCATTACTGAAAAATATGCGAGACATATTATCCTGCTGCAGGTATTCTCCTGTTCCCAGACCTCTGCTGCATACCATAGCTACAAAATATGTGTCTCTATTTCCATGAACCCACTCGTAAAGGTTTTTGCTTGGCTGATTTTTCAAGTTAATGATAGTCAAGGCACTTGGGAGAAAGATTTATGTCAGTGATACACAGGTTCAGCAAATTGTCAAAGAGTTCTGCTGTGCAATTAATCATCTTTTCTCCATTACAATTTGTAAGTGCCAAGCATATACACAGAACCATTTTTATAATATAGATATCACAGGTATGTAAGTACTATATGAATCAGCTATAAAAAAAATACAGAGTGCTTGCTACCACACGGATTTGTAAATCTTGCTCTGCATAAGACAGCCCTCCAAAAATTGTGGAGGCTGTTGCATTTAACTGTCATCATTTTTATGACAGTACTTTAAGCAGATCTGCATCTCAGTTATATCTGTGCTCCCCAAGATGCTTCATCTAGAATTATGTACATTAGGGTTTTGTTTTTTTCCAGAGGGAAGCCACTCCTAGTGAAAAAAAAAAAAAACACCAACACAAGAAAAGGAGTACTGGCTTGTTGCTGTCATTTTGATTGTTTTGGTTTTTTTTTTATAAAAGTGGGATTGAGGAAAGAATCTACATAGATTGAGAGATTGATGGTACCTATTAGGCCATTAACAGCGGCTTCGCTGAATCTTCTCCAGTTCACCCAGCCAACACGCTGTCTCCCAGGGTCAAGTGAGGAGACAGGAGGTTGTCTTCTTTTCTCTATGCTAGAGCTGCTGCATTACCAGCAGCAGCCCTGAAAGATGCCTTGATTCAGAAGGAGCTGAGGGTTACCTTTTTCAGTGGTTTCTGTGAGATACTTTGGCAACTCAAACTTGTTCTTTGAGAACCAAAAGAAGCTTTCCGCCTTTTCAGGGAGAGGTAGTCTTACAGTCCAAGCCCCCAAACTAGACCTCTGAGTGATGTAGATGTAGATTCCTAGGTCAACCTGATTAAGCCACCTGCCTGCCTCTGCTTCCCCCTCTTTTAAATATCCTCAAAGTCAAGCTGCTTATTGCTCCACATCAGTATAGGCTCAGAACGCAGCTTCTTATGAAGTGTATTAGTAAGTAAGTAAAACTGCAGACTGGATGTCCTGACAGTCACGAGGAATTCCAGGGGAAGCAGGCTCATCTCCAAAGGCATTGGTGCCATGAGTGCTCACATCTTCCTCCCTCTGATCATTTTCCCTCTTCAGGGGATTCTGTGAGAATTACGTTAATTTTAAAAGTCACACCCTCCATAATCTATTGCAACTCTTACGCGCAATTTCTTTTTGGAACTCAAGAATACAAAATATCCAGATTAATAGTGTTTATTACCCCAATAACTTTTGGAAGTCAGTTTTATAATGTGTATACTACAGCATTCCACACAGATCAAAGCAAACAAACTGCTCTAATTGGGTTTTGAGATCAAATACACCAAGCTTTACGTTCACTGAGCTACATGTGGTTTAAATTATCTATATTGTACAATCCTGGACTGTGTATTTCGTGCTGTACAGTAAATAGAGCACATGTGGCTTGGAATGTGTCTACTATATGCGTTAGTCCTCATACTAACCAACAAGATCACCTAAATGCACTGTCAAGATCCTAATAAAAGTTGATTGTGATATCCAGATTCAGACCTGATGTGGACAGACACCAATTCATTGACTTTTGTGGGGTCTGTGGGTGCTAAAAGTAATGTTGAGCCTTTTACGTGAGGCTTCAAACACACGTAGACAAAGAATCAACACAGCACAGAGCAAATTCTGGCCTCTCTCATCAATATATTGAATGACTCTGGATTTACATGATCAGAACAGGTAACAGAGTATGTGCATGCATGGATATTTAGATTGCAGAATTCCACCCCTTTTTGCTTTAGTCTTTTTTTGTACAAGAAATACAGTGTTCACACCTAGATATGAGTGGGTTTTTATATTAATGCCAATAAAATAAATATATTCAAGCCCCACTTCTAAAGACTATGAAAATTTTTGTTGCTTTCAGTGGATAAATAAAGAGAGAGACCAAAAATTATTTTCGTGTGTTTCACTGACATTTTTAAAACATATTTCAAGAAGTTACAAAGAGATCACCTTGAGGGAACTTGGGTACCAAAAGGTGTTTGAAATACCTAAATAAATTAACATTCCCATTTTGRTATTTTTTGTAGCTACTTGTGCTCTTCCAGAAACATATGAATTTGCCCACAAAGTTGTAGAGTCATTTTCAAAATGAGTAATATTTCAAATATTACAGGAAATTGTTGATTACTAAAGTGCAGCAGAATGTAAAGCCTGGCATAGCCAGAATATATGAGTGCATTTAACCAGTTTTCTCACTTTCCAGCACTTTTGGCACCAATAAACCTGAAGGCACGCTTGCTAGAGAGCTGTCACTAACTTGTCTCACAGTAACAGCCTTCACAGCTGACTGTAGTGAAATCTTTGTCAAGCTTCTACTGACGCATGTTTCTTGATGCTGCACTGTTTGGAAAGAAGTGTAACAGAAACAGAAAGGCTTGGGATGTTTTTGAAGAGGGAATGCAGAGGGGATACACAGCTGTAACTGGACATCTGCTAGTGCAGCAGGGTAACATGAATGCAAGAGATGAATTCCTCATTTTACCATGGTGCATTATGTAGGAATTAACCGTACAACCACCAATGCTAAAGGACAAAACAATATTCTAGGTCAAGCTATAAACCATTCTGCTACCATTAAAATTAAAAAAAAAAAAAAAAAAAAAAAGCCAGAAAATGGTGAAATCTTTCCTGGAAAGAGCATATTTTTCATGTGTTCTTATTTCTGAGCTAGGAAAAAAAATGGCAAATACCAATTTTCCAGTACTTTCTGCAATTTGAGATGGAGGAGGATATTATGTAGGAGGTTGGTGTGTTTGAAAGAAGTGCAGATATGCTCACCAGGAAGCAGGCTTGATTTTTCAGTCAAGGTGATCACTCCCAATATTTACTGATTTCAGTAGAGATGGAGGTGAAATATCTGAATATCTGAATATGTTACAAACAGCTGAACCTTTTTGTGCTCTTGGACCTGAACTGAGGGAGCACTTCAGCATTCCAGCAGAGCCTAAGGGATTCGCCTGGAGAGAACGGATTTAAGCACCTGACGAACTCAACCACTTTCATGAATTAGGGCTGTGCTACGTGGCTGCAGCGCTGGTTTCACTTAATATAACCTGCTGATTGCTTCTCCCCTCTACTGACAAGACTCAGATAAATCATCCTTTCAAACCATGTGGTCATGGAAGAGTCAATAATAGACTTCAGGCTGGAAAAAAGGAAATGGTAGTTGTCGTCTTTGACTATGTCCATGCTGCCAAATGAAAGAGGGGGCAATCCACAGCACAAAAATCAAATGGCATGGGCTGACTCATGCCCTTGCTGTGTAAGGCTGGCTCTCTGCAGGTCAGGCTGACTTCCTCCACACAGCACAGTAATTGGCCCAGCATCCCTTCTGGCTCCGGAGGGGTGTCCCTGGGACCCTAAGGCAGGAACATTATTCTAAATGTATCTATTAATTCCAAGGTTTCTCAAATGGTGTGAGGGCTGTGTTACAGCCTACCAGGGTGACTGAAACTCGGGGTAGGTGTGGCATGATCCAGGGTGTGACAGGAGGGCATACAGAGTTGTTTGAGACTTCTGGGATGGTGTTGAGGGACAGACTGATTCACAATGCTTTTTTTGAGCAACCCTTGGAGCACAGTGACTATTGTCTTGGGAGAGCTAGCTGGAGTGGTCCAAACCAGAGCCAGAGGGTGAGCTGACAATTAAGCCATCTGGATGCTCAAAAGGCCTGTGCTCCAGCACGCTGCTTAGCCTGCTTTTATTCAGTAAATTGACTTTATTCACTAAAGAGTTATATGTAGTAGGGAACTATATACCAAATATCATTTAACGACTATAACACTAAATGAGGAGGACAGAAGGGCTCTTCAGTGGCAGGCAGGTGGAAGCGTTTGGAATCCACATCCCAAGAATGCAGGCAGAAAGTTATGGCTAAATGATGTAGCCTTTTTTCTGCTGCTTGCTCACCAGGGATTTATTCTGTCTCTGGAAACACTTATGTTAGTGCTGTCTTCTGTAATTCATTTTTGTATATATTTTCCATATTTTCTCCCCTATTTTATTTTGTTACCAAAGGTTACTTACATGGAAACAGAAATATTTTGAGGGTTTCTATTTAAGTTTTTCTGCTCTTCCTACGTCTGTTTTTTTGCCTAAACTCAAACTCTTTGGCTATCCAAGCTAGATTGCTTCTGAGGCAAGAGCATTCCTCACAGACAACTGTCTGACAAAGAACGGGATGGCTCGGCTGTGACAGGGATGTTTACAGAGGAGAAGCTGTACGCTAGGCAACAGCAACATCAATCCCAATATCAGCTTGGCTTTTCCTGCATGTGTCTAAGCCTTAATGCTCAAAGGGCACTTGAAATTCAGGAGAATTTGTCCAACCAATTTCAGCAGATACGGACTTACCAGGCAGTGCAGACAGGTTTGGGAGTCCCCTGTTCCTGCTCCTTTCTGCTGCAGCTGGAGAGAGGCCAAAGCAATACACAGTCAGGTGGGGGACATGGGGAAAAGGAGAGAAGCAGAAAGAGAGAGAGAATCTGCATGTGTTCCTGTGTGTATCTATCTGGTTCTGTTCTCCACAGAGTTAATTTTGTATCCCAATAGCAGGCTTTTCCAGCCTCATTCCCCTGCTCAGGTAGAACCACATCTGCCCCTCATTTCTCTTGTCCCTTAGCGAAAGACAAGAGAAATGGTAACGTTCTTTTCCTGATACCTGCTTCTTGGCTTGTATTGTATTGCAACTCTGTCTTAATGTATGCATTTAGTCTTCTTTGCTCTTTTCTAAAGTGAAGATTGAAAGCAGTGAGTGTACTAGGTCAAACACAGCTGGGAGCAAACAGCAGGGCAGATATGGGTGGCATCCGGAAAAGCTGCAGGAGTCATACTCAGACCATCTACCTACCTTATGCGTCAAGACTGCTGCAGCATATAAATTCAGGACAGCAGTGTGCAGTTCCTACAGCCTGCTAGCCAGAGCTGCCTACTGTAGGTCACTCTTGTATATAATTCTAGGCTAGGCTTAATACAGCTAGGTTTCATACAGCCCTCTGAATTTTTACTGGTGTTGAATTTGTCTTCACTTGTATACAAGATAAAACACACTAAGCCTCCCTTTCTTTGCTCCAGTTTATCTTTTCATTTTATTGCTTTATTTCTTCTGACAGTGAAGAAATGAAAAACACCCCTTAGCTTGCTTGTTGCAAAGAAAGCTAAGAGATGATCAGTTTTCTTTTTTCTTTTTTTTTTTCTGTTAGGTAAAGTTTAAGCTTAAGTGTCTCTTTAACTTTTTTAATAGTGATCTTTTAATTAAGCCACTTGTTTTTACTTGAAGAGGTTTACTGGTTCTGTTTTAGAAGTGTGACCGTGTCTACCAGTAGTTTATTTTAGGAACTCTAAAGCACACATCTCTTCAGTGAATCCTGCTACCTTTGTAGTCAAATGGCTTAAAAAGCTTAATTTTAGCTGTGTAAAAGCTAGGCATTTAATCTAAGATAGTTGAATCAACTCCCTTTACAGTCAATGAAAAAAAATAAGCGTGTCCAAGAGACAATTCACATCTCTCTACCGATTACAGAAGTAGTAGAAGTCTCTACTAGACTATAAACCAAATTTTTAGTTGGCTAAAAGAGATCCCTCACTTCATAAAAATGAGGTAGTGCAGTCATTTTGAGAACCAAGATTAGGAAAAAGGAGGTTGTTTTCTGAAGAAAGGCTTTGATTTAAAACAGCTGCACAGGATCTGACTGCAATATTACTACTCATGCATATACATTTCATTAGAAGTAAGTGATTTTGTAGAAGGAAAGAGTTTCAGGGAAGAGATATGTGCAGAAGTCCTATGAAGCTCTCTTGTATTCCTGAGATATTTGACTACGCACAGATTAGTTTCTCCTGAAATATGACYCTCGTGGTCTATTTCCTCTCACAGTAGAAGACAGCAGTCCTAAATGGGATCATGGCAGTTTGGAAGGTAGCAAGTTTGACACGGGATGTTTCATCCAGCAGTTATCCTGGGATTTGGAGGTCATGCCAGATGATCAGTTTTCTGTGTGTGCCCCTACCAGAAACATTTCAGAATTGCAGTTCATTACCCCCATGAGCAGTACAAACAGAATRAGAGAGACTTTTCACGGAGTAGAAGTCTGTGCAGCAAGTGCAAGAGTTTGTTTACCGTTATTATTTTCTCACTGTCCATCTGGTTTTGATCCTACCTTCTTTCATACCCTTCCCTCTCCAGTCTTGCCATAGATATTGGGTCCCTGACTGTAAAGCTTTTGTGCCTGGCCCCTGAGCACTGTGGTGAGAAGATCCCTCCGTGCCACCTCCTAGCCCTTCCCGTCTCTGTGCTGTCTGCGCTGCATCTTTCATTGTGTAAAGAACTGTGAAGTAGAAACGACAAATGATGCTTCAGGAAAAACCCAGCACCCAAAAACCTGCCTATTTATTTATACTCAGTTCAGGGTTAATTCTTGGACTATTCTTGCCTACCCCACCATCATGTCTTCTGACCCCAGAAGCCCTAGATGTACTGAAACATTATTAATCTTTCTTAAACCCAGATCTACACAATAGCAGCATAATCTGTTCCGGAAGTGCTATGGGATGCACCTCATTCRTAATACTTTGCTTCACATACCACGTTAAGCATAAATAAGAGGACAGTGTCCTTAAATACCAGATAGTGAACGTCCTGGAGTCAAATAAACAGAAATTGCCAAAAGAAATCATAGAAATGGCACGTGCTTTTTTATTTGAATATTAATGATCTCATTTCCAGTAGAGGAATTGATTCTGCAGATTTGATTTATTGTTAGCTCAGCTCAATAGCATTGATTTAGATATTGAGCATGATATGTGCCACTGCAGTTATTGTTTCCCTGAAATAATTTGTTTTGATATATATACATTGATTAAATTTTTACTATTTTAATAGTACCAGTCATTATGGTACTGGCATGACACATTGTCATGGTTTAACCCTGGCCAGCACCTAAACACCACACAGCCGCTCGCTCGCCCCCCAACTCCAGTGGGATGGGGGAGAGAATCGGGAGGGCACGAGTAGGAAAACTCGCGGGTTGAGATAAAAACAGTTTAATAATTGAAATAAAACAAAGTAAAACAGTAATAATAACAGTGATAACAACAACAACAATAGAATATACAAAGCAGGTGATGCACAATGCAATTGCTCACCACCTGCCGAAGGGACGCGTGCCTGAAACACGAGAGCCCGTCCTGGGACCCAGAGCCCCCCCCACTTAGTTTTTATACTGAGCATGACGTCGCATGGTATGGAATACCCCATTGGCCAGCCGGGTCAACCGCCCTGGCTATGCTCCCCCCCACCAGCTTCCCATGCACMTGGCAGGGCATGGGAGGCCGAGAAGTGCCCAGTGCAAGCACCACCCAGCACCACCCAAAACATCAATGGGCCATCAACACTCCTATTATACCAAACCCAAAACACAGCACCCACCCCAGCTACTGGGAAGAAAGTTAACTCTGTCCCAGCCGGAACCAGGGCACACATGCAAGCACAATATACTGGTCTTTATTTTCTGAGCTAGTGATATGACATGGGTCAGGGTTACCAGATGCTGTGCTTTTTATGTTCTGTATCATGGCAGTCAACAGTCAGCACCCACTGCTACACTGACTTCTTATTATTTTTGAAAATCAAATGGAAATCACACATTCATTACCACCTGATACAGCCAGTTAATGTAACCTGATAGAGCAGGGAAGACAACTTGACAGTCTCAAAAAGGAAGGCGTTTTCTCCCTCTTGCAGGAGACATCGGGTAACTAACGCTTCAAAATCCCAGGTCTCCTCTGGTCGTCTTCTGAAGATGTCTCCCTCCCCAGACTGACTACTGCCAGGGGATCTGTCCCCTGGACCTGCACGTGTTGTTTATTCGTGTCCCTTTGCCTTCTCAGGGACTGGGGAGGGAGGTGTGATTTTCACAGGTGCTTGCATAGCGTTCTGGACAGTACCAACAAACAACTGTCAACTTTGGTATCTTTTCATTGTCTTCTCATTATGGTATCTATGAAAGGAGAATACACAGAAGTTATACACACATTTTTGGTACAACTGAGAGAGGTATTATCTTAATAGATTCACTCTGTCTTGGAAAACTAGTATTGTTTCTAGATGATCTAGAACTATTAGTTCTAGCATGAAGGGCAACCAGCTTGTCCAGATATTCCTTGACTTCTGATTTCCTCACTTCACCAGCTTTTGCAGCCACTTTCCTCACAGGGTGGGGAATCATCAGATACTTTCTCTTTTCAGACAACAACTCTCTGAAGCAATGATCTTTGTGATATTCTGTATGGCGCTCTGGTAATTTGCTATGTCTTTTCCTTTTTTAAATTAAGAGTCTGCAGGGTTTGCTTGGGATTTGCTGGTTTTTGCTTTGCAAAATTTCAAGTTTTATTCAAAATGGAGTCACTTTCCCTTGATGGTGTTGCACACCTGCCCTCACATTTGCTGCAAGCAGGTATTTGCCCTTGTTATCTGACTYTCTCTTTGTGTGTAGTTTTCACTAGCTGCACCTTAACTGTTCTTAAGCACTTTCACTTTAAAGAATACAATCTTCACTGCAAATCCTCACTTCTACCTGTTCTGAGCAACATCGTATCCATTTCTCACAGGGAATGCTTTGCTTTGATCTTATTGCCAGTTCTAATGCTTTTAATTTGATCTCTAATTATTCCCTATAATAACTGTTTCAGTTCATGTGTCTCAGCTTTAATATAAGGGTGATTAAGCACTCAGTGATCCTGCTTGGCAGCCACCTTCTAGTAAAGAAACACACCATTCCCTGACAACATTCCTACAGGAGTCCAAGTGCTCTTAAATTTTATAATGCTTTTAGGAATATATATCCTTCTCCATGTTCCCAGGGTCTAAGGTATAGCTCACCACTGTGCTGAGCCCACCACAAATACCCATGGGAAATACTTCTGGGCTTTGTAATTGCACTTGCTTTGCAGTGCAACTATGTTTTCTTGATCTGCCTTTCTGAGTTGTTTTTAAACATTAAGGAATGATTGTGTAACACATAAGAGTGCTCGTTGAGAGAGAACTTTATATCCTGTTTTTCCCAACCTTCGATGGACTGAGATTGCAAAAGGTTATGGCCCTCTCAGCTGGCATGAAAAACTCTACTGACTATTGCAATACTACGAAACATTGAGCTACATACATTGTTATAGATGCGAATACCATAAAGAATTGAATTAGTTATAGCTTGCTAACTTTGTCAGTGCATGTTTCTAGAGCTGTAGCTAATACTTGATTTTTGATGTAGAATAAACAATTGTAAGTTACAAACGGGAATTGAATTTATGCAGCTGTTAGAAGGCACAGAGCTGTAATTTAGAGACAAAACTGACTCTCCTTTTTCTTTCCTTTTTATCTGGAAAGTGGTTTCATCTTTCAAAAACAGAGAGAGAATTTCACCTTAAGGATGTTTTCCCTTGCACGATTTAAGAAAATATAAAATTATTTTACTTGATATTATAAACTAGAATCACATAAGTCAATCAAATATATTTATGCAAATCAGAGGTACCTTTATGCAGAGCTATGCCAAAGATATAGATAAGGGTATCGATACACATACATATTTTTTAAGAAATCATTTTGTCTTTATAATCATTCGAAGGCAGATGTCAATGGATTCATATTGACTTTATACTCTTTACAAAGAAATAATTTTTCCAAAAGCTGCATATCTATTCATAAACGTTTTCAAACACCATCAAAGGAAAAAGTTACACATTCTAACTTTGATACACTCTTTTTTCCCAGCTCAGCTGCAGGTTTTAATTCCCTCTGTTGATAAACCCTTTTGTCAAACATATCCCATGGGAATTTAAAACACTTATTTCAATACAGGTTTATGAGGATGTGATAGGTCAAGGCAAATAGATTATAACAAGGAATAATATTGGATTAATGGCACCTGTTCTCATAGATGAATTCCATGTTTGCCTCTCAGGGATCAAGATAAATTAATCACCTCTTATAAATTCTAGACATTTCTACTTGTTCTTTTCAAGGGAAGACAAGAGTCAACATTTGCCGATATTTAATTGTTTCATTGTTGCTGGATATTTCCCTCTGTGAAAACTGTACAGCAGGAGAGTTGTAAGTTTGGCAATAAGCACCTGCACCTGCTGTTTTACCAAAACTTTTTGTTACCATTTATTCCTGGAGCCACGGGCAATAGACACTGTGCCCTTGTGGGGCTTCTGTCTGTCATCCCTGTCCATAGCCAGATGATCTTCTCCTCATAAGGTAGTGTACCCTTCCCCACACCCTGCCGCACTCAAGAGATCAGTCGGAAGTGTCGGTGTTGGGTATGTGCCCTCAAAGACATGGGGTGCTTTACAAGCTGCAGCAAATCTTGACCCTCTTTTCCAAGCCTCTGTCAGAGGGAAGCTACATCCTGAAGAATAAATACAGCTTTTAGTCCCTTGTCAAGAAAAGCAAAACACTGAAACTCAGAATCAGAGCCCAGTTCAGCAATCGGTGAAATACTGGAACACATACGTGCTTTTAAGAGGCATTGAGATTATAACTGCTGTGCTACAAGGACAATCTCTTTGTTCTGTGTTCATGTGGCTCTCAGCACCGCAAAGTCCCAGCCCATAATAGGAGCCTGTAGAGGTACAGTCTGTTGCGATAGAGAGGTAATTATTGTCTTAATGACAAGTGCCTGAATTGTCCCATTGACCTTCCTCAGAGCAAATACGCAGATAATATGCTGCTCCAGTATTTTGGAAAGGATGGTGTCAAGGGCAGTCAGCACTTAAGAAAGGAAGTCCAAAACTAGTCCATGAGGAAAAAGAGGTGCATAAAAGGAGATGCACAGGCCAATTAAAAGAGCAGGTAAAGATTATATCTGGCCTTGGTTTTTACAAGCCCATTCTGCATGTAAGAGGAGGTATTGATGACCACAGAGTTAGCACAGTATTGTAAAAGAGTGGCATGCATGTAAATGTTTCCAGAGAAGAGCTCACAGACCTTGCAATGGCTGCTGCTTAAAGGAATCCTCTGTTAACTTTAAATTTCACCTTTGCAGTAGCTGACTGGAAATGTTCTCCTAGCCATCTCTTTGATGAATGTCTGGATTTACAAGAGCAAACTTCCACTTTCTTGGGAACTTCCTGGTTGGGCAGGAAACTTTCAGACCCATCATGTTGGGATATGTCTATTATTTTGACTAATTTTTCTCTTTGTGATAATGTCTCTCCCATTCTTCTGCCTTCGGCTCTTTTATAAGCTTTAGAGAGCACATATTCTCTCCAATGGAAGAGAAAGGAATTTCAGTCTCTCTCACGGCTTTTGTGCTTCTGCAATCATTTTGTCCCAAACCTTTGCACCTCACCTTCCCATTTATGTCCTGTTGCTAGTGTCACAGAGGAGCCTATTTGCCTATTTTCTATACTAACGTGCAGGTTGATTTCCCAATCTTTTCATAACCTTCCTTCTTTCTACATCAGATTCAGGTTCCTTGCTTCTGTCTTTGAGGTCATATCATTCTGTCCTGTGGCAAGCCTGGTTTTACTTTTTTTCCTCTCCCTTTCCCACTATTCCACTTTCTTAGCCTCCTTCCAGTCTGCTTTTCAGCTTGTTATTATCTCATGTGTTACAATTTATTTTAAATTCAGTTGGATAGGAATTTTATCTTCCAATGGTCGTAAACAGCTCTTTACAGATGAAGATAGAAGCGGTGTAAATATTTATTAATACTAGCTGTTACTTATTCACCATCTGCATGACCAAAGTCATCTGCATTAGCAATACCAGTAGGTCCTGTTCCTCTTACAAGCTGCAAATAAAACTAGCTTATGATCAAAATTGTTGTTCTACAAGTCTTGAAAATTTTGACTTCTGATTTCATCCTAAACTGGCACCTTACCTTTTGATACTAGCTTTGCAAAGTTCAAACCACAATTGCATTCATACGCAACCTGACTCAAGTTTCACTGGTCATGACTATTTTTGTGTTCTAAATTCATCCAAAGAATGTGGCTTTTCTGAGCAACCCAGCAACAGATATCTTTCAAGTGATCCCTAATTGCTGTTCAAGTAAAAATTCCCAAATCCTTTTTTACAGTATCTGTCTAATGCCAATGCATTAAATTTGAAGGAGATAGGTATGAGAAACAGCTACATCTATTTAAAAAGATGGTAATTTGTTTGTTTACAATGGTTGGTTTTTGAAAAGGAGTTCCCCCAAGTCTGCACCAGTCTGTCAGAGAAAAATGAATATGTAGACATTTTCTAGTTAATAATATTTGCTTACCTTTGTATATATGTGTATAAACAGACATGTCTGGGATAAGCTTACAGTGTGACTGCAAGGCTTATTCTGAAATGCAGGGACCCAGTCTGGGATTGCTTAACAGCAAGAGGAATAGTCTTGCAGCTAAAATGACATCTCTAGCATTTTGCTAGCTATCTTTCTAAATCTATATTTTGTTGATACCTATGCCCTCTTGAAACTGGCAGAGAGTTTTTTGAGTGGGCATAGTGCCACCCCAACAGACGGTCATACACGAAGGCATGCCAGAGAACCAGTATGTGCATCACGTTTGAGTATTAAGTGATGGATTTCCATCCAAGAATGTCAAAACAGCAGTCAATGCAGAACATCTGAGCCTATGGTTAAGGGGATATGCTGACTATTCCTGCTCAGAGCTGGATTAACTTTCCAAATGATGATTTTTTTAAAAAAAAAGAAGAAGAGAGAAAACCTTCTCCAGCTGTGAGATTTTGGYGCTAACAAATCAAGAATAGAAGGAAAGAGAAGTGTTTAATGAAATACCCACCTTTAACAGTTCCCTACACATCAAGCACCTGAAATCTCTCCAAGTAAATAAAAATAGGCTTCCATGGCATGGCTTAATTTCCTGGTGAATAGTCTGACTGATGGCAGAAATTAGACCTGCAGATTACACATGGTAGCCCACGTCTGCTTTCTGTTAAACACAGCCCAGTCCTGTTCAGGGTATGTCACACATCATGTCAATTCAAATTGGCACACACTGGTGAATAATACTGTGTCTGTGCCAAGAAGGTTTAGTGCATCTACAACTGACAACACTCTTTGCACTGGGAAAATTAAAATACTAGTGTAAAAAGATTAATTCTAAATTACACATTCTACATCTTTCTGTTCATTTCTTATACTGATCTGTAGTAGAAGTAAAGCCCTGAAAGAAAAGAAAGGAACATATTGAGTAGTTTCAGTTGGATCAGGGTTAACATTTATTTTCAGAAAATTGCTAATAAACAGTTGTACAGTTCTAAGGATTATACTGTGAAGGTAAAAGCTGATGCTGCTTGGGGAGAGAAATATGAGAAAGTTTGCATATTCTTCTTCCAGGACTTGAAAATGAAATTATTTCTGGAATTTATTTTAAAGTCAAATCAAATTTGTGGATAGGAGAAGACGCTGAGTACCAGGATGAGAAGAAGCTGCCATTAACTACTATGGAGGCCTACAACCACTGGGGAAGGGGGACTACTGTGCATCCTCTTAAGCTACCAAGCCTGCATCTTGCCTGGCTTGTTTTGCTTGGTATCTCTGACACTTTAGGCTATATCTACACAGGAATATCATGCTGATCCATTTATTTCAATCTAGTTGTGGCAGCTCAACTCTAATAAACTGTTCATTTCACTTTGCTATCTAACTTAATCTAATTTCCTTGTTAATCACAGTGTCAATGAAGCTTTGTGATTATGCTTCTTAATTGCAAGGACTTTGCTAAAAAAACAACAGAGAAACTATCTGGTTCTGCCAAAAATCACTATTCTGATTTTTCTTGCCATTAGCTGTAGCATGGGTACCTAAAATTATGCAAAATCTGAGGTAGAAAGTGAGACTAACAAACTGCCTGATTGCCATTATTTTTGCCAATATCATTTCTGAACTACTAAAGCATAGTGGAAAACAACACTCTGCTGAATGTCATCATCAGCATAATCATTGTTAAGGACTGGATAGAGCATTTAGGTCTGCTGAGAGCAGATTTTTTTGCTAGCAAAAAGCAGAGGTAAAGTATTGCTTTCTCAATGCTAGCCTAAACAATTAAACAAGAACAGGATTCAAGGTTTAAAGCATAGGAGGACTATGGAAAAAAAAAAAAAAAAGACCTTTTGCAAACTCCTGTATGTAATATCTTTCCCATTACCCACAGGGTTAATGTTTGGGGTTGATACTAAAATAGACATCCTATAGGACAATTCTATAGGGTGTAATCTCTGTACCATGCAGGTTAAGGGAAAATCAGCATTAGGTTTTTTCCCATGCAAGAAAAGGTGCTCCAAACCAACTGTTTACATAAGTCTCTTCTGCCTCCAGAGTGATGCAGGCATTCGTACCCCTTCACAACTCTGCTTTCACAGTTGTCTGCAAAACATCTAAGTTCCTAAAACAGCTCTTCAGCTGCTTTTCTTCCACCCCTCCTTCTCTCCCCTACGGTTCATGATGTTTTAGATGCTCTCTACATGATGACTCTCCTCTTGCACTGATTGAGGAATGGCAAGTAAAACGGCAAGGAAATTGGAAAAACAAGTACGCATTCTAATTCCTGTTCCTAGGAAAGGTTTGCATTACAGTTTAAAGATGCATTTACAGATACACATGGAAGTAGTTAACACCGGTACCAATTTCATTGAAACACTTCATCCCAGCAGTCACTGTAGGAAGGAGGCTGACTTTTAGCCAGGGTGCAGATGAGATTTCAGCTGAGCTCTGTCCTGCCGCAGGGCATACTGTTAGCTGTGCCTGTGTTAGCTAGGTAAGACGAGCTGCTCCAGTGCAGGCATCTCCCTCGTCTTTTTGCTGTGATGACAGTTTTCATTTCTATAGATTTGGAATGCTATTTCCTACTACTCCAGATGTGATAATTTCCATGTTAATTCTCCCAGGATAGATTAAACATTTGGGAAATTCTGTTGATTTTAGGTAGATGAGATAGTTGGGAAGCAGCAAGACAGTAATTGCATACATAAACACATAAGCTGTCTTTCTGCAGGGAGATATTTATTACCCAGAAAACATACAAAGATTCAAACAAGGCTTTCAGCTCTCCCCAAAATAGTCTGAATGCTTAACAGAAGTAGTTTTYCTTGCAGTTATACTGTGAAATAGCACATAAATAATGTTCAAAGTTTTCCTTTGCAGCAGTTTCTTTTTGAATTTTCATACTCACATTATATGAAAACCAGGGGCCAGGTAGCATTTGTCCAGTAGCCTACTGTTGAAGAGAAGGGTGACAACTGCTGTGTTGTAAATGTCTTCTAGAAGAAGAGAACAGAAGAAGCAAAAAGACTATGAAGCCATGGGAACTGAGCTGCAAGGAGAAGAACTCTACTCTGGGTTGAGTGAGATTGCCTGTATGCAATATTTCTGTACCATCCAGAGTTGCTGGGGATGTAGTTTTTGATTGCCCTGACAAATTCTCTCCTGTTAGATCCCCATATCGAATAAACAATGTTGGGAAATCTCTGGGCAGCTTGTTGAAGGCAGGCATTTTGCATGGGGTGCTGACTACAGCGTCTGTGTCCCTATGACAGCACTCTGCTTTGCAGATGGCAGCATTTGCTAAAGAAAGGTCTCCAGTTCCTCGTAACAGGGATGTTATCAGAGCTCCTTTTCTGCCCTCTTCTTTCCCAATACTCTTTTAGCCTTTCCTTGCTCTCCTTTCAAACAGTGCCTAGCTCCAGGGGTGCTTCTGCATCTAGATTTGCTTTGATATACCAGCATCCACATCCTACTGACTCTGGCCTAGATAGGACTGAATGAACAATTCCCAGAAGCCCAGGACTTCCAAAATAGCCTAGGTCAAAGCACATGGGAATTCATTAACGCATTATATCAAAAAAGGAATTTCTGGGAAGTAGTTGGCAGTTGAACACTATTTATCTGGGAGTCCTTCTGAGTTCTTTTCTTTTTCACCAGTTGGTACACTGTGCAGTTTTTTCACATCTCTACTCAAAACTGGGCACTCTGAAGTAAGAAGACACTTGAAAAAGCAAACCTTGAAGGTTCAAGAGCTGGTGTTAGCCTTCTGAAGCTCTTCCCAGAGATTTGACTTTTGATAAGGACATTGTCCTCAAATCAGGTACCACTCATCATTTGTCCAGTGTCCTAATATGAAAAGACAAGAGCTACTCCAGAGAAGTGCCTTTTTCTGGAGGAAAAGACTGAAAGAAGAAAAATGAACATGAAAGAGTGCACTGAGCTGCAAAAGGGCGATTTCAGGATGTCTGTTTATGTTCCTGAGCAGCTCAGAAAACTGAGGAAAGGAGTAATTGAGTAAATGTAACTGCTCTTTTACTTGGAATAATGGTGGTTCCTTTTTTCCATAAAGAATAAAAAGATCTGATATAATGGAAGCACACATCTGTTTATCTTACTTTCATGTGTTAGACAGAAAATGAACCTGACTCCCCACTGCAGAGCTCCGCTTTTACAATAATATACCTCCACTGATTTTTCAAGCAGTTGGTAACACCCTTGAGTAAAACGGTTGTGGAACAGATCCAGAATATGCATTATTTATTATCCATAAGGGACTGTAAATGGCAGCGTATACATCCTTTAAGAGAGTGGGGCTGTGTAAAGATTTGAATAGTTTTCATAACATTTTCCCAGTTTTGTTTCTCACCTTTCAGGATTTTGGTATTTCATCAAACATTCACAAAACAGTACACTGCCTGCAAATCCCTGCAAAGTCAAAAAGACCAGTTATGATTTAACTTGAGAGCTGACACACCTCTACTGGAAATAATCCACTTTTAAGATGAAAACTATGCAAAAGTGGAATTCATTTGCAATTTGCAACAAATGCCAGTATTCTCTACATTTGAGGGTTTTGAAACTGAACCTGAGCAAGGACTTTCCTGCAAAATATGTGTGTTTACTGATCAAACTGTTTTCATGGATTCCCTACTCCTTCCTTGCACCTACTAACACTTTTTTTTCACTACAAAAATAAGAAGAAAACATTGTATCTGTGCTTTATTTATAGAAAAAAAATATAAAAGCAGGTGTGAATCTCTACTGACTACTTTTTTTTTTTCCCCAAGACTTTTTGGTTGCTAGTTTCCGAGCCATTTATAGTGTAACCTATTCACAGCACAGAATCACAATATCTAAATCCTGATATGTGAAAAAAATTCACTTCTAAAGGCTCTAAAGTACCAGCATGCCTGTGGGTGAGGAAAACAGTATGGGTCCAGTGATTTAAGGGATAAGAAAGGTTTTTCTGGATTAATACATAGCGTATGTTTTTTCTTCCAACATTATATGCCACTTGCCAGAACTGTTTGATGCTGTGAATTAGTTGGGATTTTTAATTTCATGAATAATTCACAACTCACTGCAGTGATTCCAGAAAGTCATAACACCTTATCATACATTCATATCAGTGCTCAACACTGAAGGGAATATTGTTTTGTTTCTAGAAAGTGTTGCGATATCTTGGAGAGTAAGTGGAGTTCAGCTAAACATTCTTGTGTGCTTACATGCATTTTCTTCCTTCTAATCTTCTGTATAAGCCACAGGTAAACATCTTTTTTAACCATGGCACCCAGACCGAAGCTACTCCATGGCCTGCGCCCAGGATTTTGTCACCTGTTGTGCATTTCAATGGCTTTTCATCCATTTTGTTGAGTTATCAGAATTTTGCCTTCAGGACACCAAATAGTCAGGTACTGTAGTAGCTAAAGTAGATTTTGCAGATCCCATCTGAAAGTAAATTGAACTTCAAAAAATATTGCTGTCACCTTTCCTTGCAGACATCTACAGAGAACAAGAGACCCAAGTAAGAAGGCAGCATAAATCAGAAGAGAAAATGATCCTGAAGTGGAAGTTTTACCACTGAGAGGGACAAAATTTTATCTCTGATAATTACGGTCTGACCTAATAGGGAACAGATCTTCAAATACTTGAACAACCTTTCTAAGCTTTCCTTTGTGAGATACAGAAAATCCATGCTGTTCTAGAGCAAGGGGAGATGAGATTCATGCAGGACAGGACAGGAAGCATTGTTACAGAGCATGTGTGAAATGAAAACTTAATAAATGTAGTTATGGACCAAAGAGAGAACCCTAGAAATGTGCAGCCTCACAATTCTTATTTATCCAATATCTTGGACAAGTCCCAGAGTAGGGAAGCAGAAATGTACTAACTTAGAGCAACTCCAAACTGATGGCTTCAGGGAGCACAGATGGGGCTTATCCTCATGTGTTGTGACAGATCAGTTCCCCACCACAGACGACTTGCTAAGTTCACAGTAGGTCTCAGAAGTCTGAAAGTGAGAGAGTCAGCTTTCAGCATTCAAAGAAAGACTTGTTTTTAACTGCACATAGAGGAAGAAACATGTATCTGTCCTTCTGCCACAGTACCTGCAAATCAGGGTGAATGGGAAAAGTACAGAGGCCAGATTATCTGCATTTTGCTGAATCACGTACAACTCAGCAAAAGGAGGATAAAATGCAACTAAATTGGAATGGCAGCATTTCATGCTCTTTTTGCACTGGTGCCAAAACAAAGTACAAAACCCAAAGATTTTAGTCCGAGATATCTAGCTAAATACCTGAAATCATTAGTACAGAGTCTCAGAACTTCTTAGTTATTCTTAACTCACTGTTTTGAATAGCCTTTTGACTGTTTTCCATACAGTCCCCTGTGTTTGGGGGTCTTTCAGCAGTTAAAATAGTTTTAATATGGTACGATGTTAACACAGTAAAATAAGGAAAGTTATTGGAATTATTTGCCATTGATGACTATGAATAAATTAGGCACTATTTAGAGTAATAAATATCCATTCTGGTGGGTAAATGGTAGTGAATTTCAGGGTCCATGTAAATTATTTGATGAATAATTAGGAGTTAGGTCACATTTTTAGTCAAAGCAGACACAGGTTTGCTTAAGAAATTCAGAAATCCTAGAAGAAATCTACCTATAGCACTGCAAAACTCTTCATTGGAGCTAGTAAGATTGACTCAAACCAGCAGACAATTGAACTATTATTCCTTTGAAAATAAAGGATTAGAAAATCGTGCACTCAGATGTGGTTTCGGATGAAACAGAGACAGAATTTGGTTTGATAGACAGGGAAGGGAGTGCCTTTCTGTTCCTGACTCTAAGAAGTTAAATAAGCCCCTAGAATAGCATTCGCGGCAGGTTTTCTCTGTGTCTAAGACAGTGATAATGATAAGAATAACACATTTCCCTGGTAGGGTTCCACTTAGAACACAGTGTTCTGTTCTTGTCAATTCAGATTAAACAAGATATTGCAGGATTTGAAAAGTATAGAGGGAAAGTGCAGTGAACTATAAAGACAGAATTGTACAAAAACAAGTAAACATGTATGTCTTAGAGGTTCAGGGAAAGCTAAATGGATAACATCTTGAACATGTGTATAATAAATCTGACAGGTGTGACGATACAACTCCTGTAGCCATGTGCGAATGTACCCGTCCATAACAGTGTTCTATAAATATTATAGACAGAAACTGAATACAAATTATGTTTAAGGTTGCCCAAACACCCATTACAAGATAATGTTTTCAGTGAATTAGTAAATGAGCCATTCAGAGATACAGTTTTATGGTTTTTATTTTTCAGATACACATTATACACTTGCCCCATGAAAGTATCGGGGCACATTTCTGCTAAGGGTTTGACAGTTTCCAAGAACAATATCATGGAAACACACATTTTTCCCTATTTAGAAAATAATTTTAAAGTCATTTTACTGTCAGTCTCTAGTCTTTTTCATGTACTTCAGAGTGAAGGCTTGAAATGCATTTGAGTTGAGTTGTTCTGCTGTCTTTTGCTATCCCCAAGAAAACTTTCAGTGTCATAAAAGAATCTGGGAAATTTTGATCTTATGAGGACTGCACTGAGTTGATGAGGATTGTGGTGGAGTTCAGCAGCTTTGGATGGACTGAAGAGTCCATTTTCACTGAGCTTTTCATCACAGGTCCTCCTCGTGGTCAAACTGTGTTTGCACTTTTTCGCAGAGCAATGTAACCTCTGGGATCACTCTAGACTTTCACCTGCAAGGAGGTTTGCTGCACTCAGCTGCAAAAGGGAGTCCCTGGTACAGAAAGGGAGCTCCCATTCCTTCTTCTCTTGGTGGCCTCCAAGTGTGGGGGAAGATGGTGCTGGATGAGGGGTAGACGAGCAGCAAGTGGAAGTCACAGACCAGGAGAAGATCTGCACCTGGAGATGTGAGTTGGGGGTGGGAAACAGAGCTGGGGAGAGAGGCAGGGAGGAAGAGTGGAAGAAGGTGGCAAAAGGTGGGCCAACAGGGAGTCTGATTTGGAGATAAGGAAACCGAGGTGGAGAACAGGAGCTGTGTTGAATGACCACTGGGTAGAAGAAGAACAGGGATGGATACATGCTGTCTGCATAGGGAGGATTGCCTATAGCATGCTCTTTTTCAGAACTAGAAACTGAGCCCAGAGGACATGTCTGTGCAGCATGTGGCAAAATACATTGTCCTATTCCATGCTAGTCTAATCAGCTGCCTAAACAGCCATTAAGGGCTCACAGTTGCCACCAGCTTTTTCATTAGATGATACAACAGAAACCTAGGGAGCCAGGAGTCCAAACCCTGCTTAGTAAATCCCAGATCAGAACCCAGTATTATTCTGTCTGATTAGATATCTATGGGAAAGGGGCTGCTTTTTCTTGTGGGTGTTTTATCTGCTTATTTTTAGGTAAAAAAACCTTACGCCTTTTAAAGAATATTAAGCTTGCAAAGTCAAGTCGAAGGTTGAGAAAGACCAGAACTAACACTGCTTGTGCAGTCTGATTTTTACAATATCTGTAATTACAGGATCACATATCATCTTCTACAGAGCCCTTGTCTCAGTCAGGATGGACATGATATGTGGATGAACCGGGCTGTGTGGGGATTGAGTTATGGTGCCATTAGTGTCTGAGTGTGGATTCAGGCCACCCTGATTGCAAAGCAAAGTACATGCATTTAAGACACTTGCTCTGGGAGCTTAAAGATACTCAGTGATGAAGGTTAAAGGGTGAAGAGTAAGCCAGCAATGTATAGTAGATACCTCTACTTAACAGCAAATATTCCCATATTTGAATTAAATTAATGGTGTATGTTTCAGTTTTATCTACAGGCCGCCTTCCTAACCATCATTAACTCTCTCATTTCCAGAGTCACGCCAGCAATTGTTCCTGTGGAGAGTTTTTAAGAGGATATCCCATTATACACAACAGCAAATGTCCATTAAGTCACTAATTGAGAAGACCTGTATCCAAATTGCTCATTTCTCTTGAATGAACTGTTTTACCTAACAGATCCAGAAACCTTTACCCAAGACCTGCGTGTATAAAACACATTTTCTTTTCATTAGAAACGGAATACTGAACTCCAGGAGCTGAGTTCAGCTTCCAGTTACCTTTTTTAAATTAAAAGTAATCACAAATTAAAAGAAGACGCAGAAAGAACATAGAAACTCATTTCTATTTTCTGTGTCTTTCTATCCACCCAGCTGTATTCACAACTACAGCTGGTACAGAGCCCAAATAAATGTTGCTGCAGAGAAATGTATCCATTTTAGTGGAGTAGCTTGTGTGATTTCTCATAAATGCTTTACAATAATGACAGCCACAGCTCGGAAGCTATCATGGTCTTTTTCCCTGGAGAGCAATATGTGAACCATACTTAGTGTTTAACCTTTTCTGAGAGGGCAAATGAAGCAGGAGTCAGGCATAATCAAGAACTAGAGGGGGAAAACTATGTAATCAAACATGTTTTTCAAAACCATCATTCAAGTAGTTTGTTCTGGTTTGTTTCAATGGGTCCTTTTCTTGGTTTTGGTGGGGGGCAGGGGGGTTGGAGAGAGGGGCGCTAGTTGTAAAAACACTTCATGACAGATCCAAAAAAAAAAAGCTTTTCCACGTTAATTTCCATATTGACCAGACAGTTACCTCACTCGACTGAATCAGGGACCTCCCTTTAGAAGGTCTTTTCCCCACACGGGGCAAAGTGAGAATATCAGTTTTGTACAGGCGCATGCCCTCCACCTGCATATGTCCACGGTGCTACAGCACATTGGGGATCTGCTTGTGCATTTGGCCTTGCACCAGCGAAGTCTTTGGTAGCTCTTGCAACTGATTTCAGTGCATGCAAGATGAAACCACTCATAAGTATGCAAAATACCCATGGACATCTCTAAACTTGAAAGAAAGAGATCAGCCCCTAAATAAGTGATCCTAGATTCATTTGCAGTATACTGTAGTATACTATGTTAATGGTAGTCTGTCTTTAATGCTAAAGAGCACATACGAGTTTCTAATCTGAATACAGATCCTTTATTAACTCACTACTGAGCATGAGCCTTTGTGTCTGGAACAAAGTGTTGCTGTGGCAGCCAGATACATATGAAAGACCTTTGTGCTGTAATGGCCACTGCTAGTGTGTTTTACCCTCTCAAAAATCAGAGCTATTGCTATATATTTAGCATGTTACAAATACATATCTCGCATCTAATTTGACATTAAAATTGTTGTAGTCGTTGTACTGGGGGGGATCTATTTAGGTTTTTTTCCTTAAGTGCTAGGGAGGTAAATGAGAACATAATTACATTGTCAAAGTCAATAATAGCAAGCAGCCTCTGTCAGGTCTTGCTGTGCTCAGCACTGTTTCACAGGAACTGCTGGGGAGCTCTTCCGCCACCAATCCATTTGGCTCCATTTAAGAACTGAGTACAGGAAGGTAGTTATTGTACAAGATTAGTTTCCTGTATGCTGCAAATTGGCAGTAGCAGAAAAATACAGGATGAATTTATTAGCTTGCAAGGTCAGCTAATAAAAAGAAAACTATGTAACTCGGACTGTTGTTTACTTTAAGTCGAATCCTTATTAGACTTCATGCAAAATTTAAACTAGTTAACTCCTGTATTTCCAGCCTGCAAAATCATCACAGAAAAAAAGCAAAAAAAGCTTTCATACAAAACCTAGTCTGGATGTTCATATTCAAGGAATTTAGCAGGGTTAGAATGCCCTGCTCTTTAAAAAAACTGTACTGAATATACAGACCTTGAGATCCACAGGCAACTGTGTCAGTTGTGTTTTGTCACTACTGCAGAAAGAATATGATGATAAAGATGATCCTATAATACTTCATTTGTGCAATGAGCACTAATATCAGGTTTTGGGAGAGATTGCTGTTGCTAATGAGATTGAGATTTTGGCATAAAAACCATTTTTTTAATTGAAGTTCAAGGAAAAAAACCTAATTTTTGGACAAAAGATAGCATTTGAAGACGATAATAACATCGTGATGTTCCTGGGGAACAATATATGATGTAAATTTGATTTATCAGTGCCTTTTCTTGCCACAGACTGCGAATGGACTGATGAAACAGTACCACCATTTCAGAAAAAAAGTAACTCTATGCTTCAAACAGCAGATAATTGGGGTCAGTTCAGCTTGAGTTTTCTCCAGGATCTGAACATACATACACACTTACTCACACAAGTGGAAACCTGGATAAAAAGAGGGATTTTGAACTCTGTTGTAATACCTGTACAATAAACTTACTCCAGATTAGCAGTCAGAAATTCCAAGTACTTAAATTGTTTAACTGGATTTTTTTAAAGCTCCTAAATATGTTAGGTAGTCATAGCAGTTAAGTGCCCAACTTACTTTGAAGCACTTTGAAGTATATGAGGCACCCATTCACATCACTTGTTTCCTAAGGAAAAGATTTAGGCTGAAGCCTTTAGGCACGCTAATGCAGGCACTTTTCAGCAGCCCAGCATGCCTAACCTGTGCTCCTCACCTGCTTTTTGGGCAGGAGGACACCAGGACTTAAACTCTCCATACAGCCAAGGAAGGATCAATAAGAGCTTCTGAAGAGCACCAAAGGGAGATAAAATCTGCCTGTGTTAACCACTGACTTCTTGCTGCTGGTTATAAGGTGGAACAATGGGACACGTTACCTGCCTCCACATTACCTGCCTCCCCTTACGGAGTCCTTCTCATCTTATCCAGGGATCAGGACTCAGATCTGTCCCTTTTAAATATGTAGATCAGTGTCTCTGCCTCCTCCACCTAGTACAGGCATATATCCCTCTGCATGTCGTGGATGCATCCCTGGAAAGTGCAGTGGTTAGAGTTTTGACAGATAGCAAACCATTATTATTTTTTAAATAATTAATGTAATACAGGGGATGCATGCAGGAACTTAATACACAGTTTAAATACACATGTGGTGGAGAGGCAGGATCAGGATCATCAAGACCATCAACTGCCCACTCAACATCTGATAACAACACAAGAGTTGTTAGAGATGCTGGTTTGTGGTGACCGGCTTTGTGGTGGCCAGAGGCACTGACTGCCTTTTAAATGAAAAGACAAGGAACAACTGCTTGCAGGCCTAAAGCATTAACAGCATGAGATCAAATTTTGCTACGCCTTGTGATCTTGTTCAACTGGTCTTGCATCAGATGGTTATTCTGAAAGGTCTCCTGAGCCACTGCACCTGTGACACCAAACACCCAAAGTCAGTCTTCAAGAGCAAGCATTTTCTCTGCCTCTTTCTAAAGAGAAACATCCAAACAGTTCGTCGTCTACCTCAGAAGCTCACTGCTCATCAGATTCAATTAAGTCGATGAAGGGTAAAGGATGGAAAAATAGGGTTATGATGACAGCTAGCAGATCAGAGCACTAAATGAAAGCAGTAGATAGTGTGGGTTACTGTACTTAGTGTACTCTTTAGCACTGTGGGAGACTGAGCTTTCCTCTTCTTGGGGCTCCAAGTCCCAGCAGGGTGTTACAACAGGACCCAGCACACACTGATCCGTCTTTGGGAATGGAAAGGGACTGTAGCCAAGAAAGTGAGACCCAAGGCAGAGCAGGCAAAGACAAGGCTGACTTTCAGTAGGAAAGGGTAAAACCAGGCTACTAGCCTCTGCTTTCTGGATGTTAACATCAAAGTAATACAGAAAAACAAAACCAGACATTTTCCTGGGAGTAGGAACCATCTCCCTTTCTGGCTGAGGAAAGCTGGGACTTCAGTTGCTTACACTGCTGTCTGCCTTTCTGTTGGGTGCCTACTCTTAGGAAAAAAAAACAGTTAGTATCGTGACATGCAGGAGGACAAAGGCACAAGTTCCTCTCTCCTGTTTAAACACACTCCTCCTAGGCTGATTTCCCACAGCTGATGAAGGTACATAGTCTGCCTCTAAGGTAAATGCGCAGCTCCATTGCTCAGGCAGCCTCATTCAGCTTTACCGTCCAGCCACACACGCAGAGGACCTTCTGTGTGCCCAGGTGTTGGGGCATGCCTTGGCTGTGCCCTGACCTCATATCTGAATAATGCCCACCTCATAGTGACACCAGACTGCACTCAGGGAAAGGAAACCCAGGTGGGAGCCACATCATCAGGAAAACAGGACTTTGATGTGCACTGTGTTATAGCCAAGCAAGTAAATCAGGGCTCACCCTCAGGAACCCCACGAACCCTCCACAGACACTCCCCGCTCACCACCACTGCGGTTCAGTGGTGAGGCCTCCCTGCCTCACTTAGAGGTGCTCTGAGTCACCCTCCCTACCTCAGCCAGCCCTAGGGTGGGATCCAGCCCTCTTAAATCAGGACTGGAATCAACGACTTCTTCCCAGCACTGTCCCCTTCCCCATAGACCCCCCACTGCCTTGGAGGCGAGGCAAGGCAAGGGGACGGTTATTTTCCATCCATCCAGTCTAAGCCTGGGTTCCCAGCAATGCAAGTGGTAGGGGGCAGTGAGAGAGTAAACAAGGCACTGTTCCCGGCACTGCTTATGCATTTCTTAATTAAGTGTCATCAGATAAAGAGCAGCAGGAGCAGGGGCAAGAACCCAGCCCCTCCCTTCTCCCAGAGGAGCACCTTCATGGCTATGGTCTCAGATGCCTTCTTGTTTATTAATCTCTCCCTTTGGCTCCTTCAGTCCCGGGCTGCCTCAACCCTGAAGCCCCAGCCATGCCTCACACACTTTGCGTGCCCACCCTATATGATTTAGTCGTGAAGACTTCGCCAGGCAGTTTCAGATTTGCTGATCTCCTGCGGCAAATGAGTCAGAGCCGGAGTGGGATGCGAATCTGTAGAAATAAGTCACCTAAAATGCAGTTTTCTGAAATGTCTCAAGCCACCTCTAAAAAAGGCAAGGAAGACAAATGCAAACTCTTTTGAGAGTAAGGAGTGTAATATACAGCATCAGATAGGGGGGCTAGAGCAATTTGCAGCACACAAGACTCCAGTGCTCAGTCTCTATTATCTGTAGTCAGCAGAGGCAAATGCTGTGCCCTTAGCACTATCATGCTGTAAAACTAGAGATTAAATGAAATGGTGTCASAACCAAACACTGACCCAGGGTTTCAAACTGTTCCACAGACCAAAAGCACCAGCCACCCAGGGTTTCTCATAGGGAATCAGCAACTACCTTAATTCAGGATCCAAAGATTACAGCCTTCAGCAAAATGCAGCTTTTCCTTGTCCAAGTCATCTCTGGGAGAGGAAAAAAAAAAAAAAAAAAGAGGGAAATGCTGGGAAATACTGTTTGGTGGCACATAGTTACCATAGATCAGATGCAAATTCACTGATGTAATAAAATTATTCACCAATGCCAGTTCATACTACCCGATGATCTGGACTTGGTTCCTGGGATGTCCAATGCCTTCTGGAAAATCTTGAGCGAGTCACAATGTGTCAAGAAGATTTCACCAAAAGGGATTTTGGGGGTTACATTTTTAATGTAAACTAAGCAGATTTAGGGACTTTGGTAAGTGAGGGCAGTCAAGAAATCAGAGGTAACTTTCATTTTCATGTGGGTCACACTGGGAGGAATGTTGAAGACTGTTTTGCAAATGCTGGTCCTGAGCCAGAAAGCTTTTACTTACATACATAGCCCTGCTCACTGAGGTTCCCCACTAAAATAAATGAAAACACTCATTTGAGAGTTACCTCTCAGAATGAGAGTTGCCCACAGCCTGCTGTCTGCCAGAGCCATGTGGCTGTAACCTGGAAGGCAGGAGGGCAGGTGCCTCTCCCTGCTCCTCTCCATCCCGCAAAGTGGGAGCCTTGGAGCAGGACGGGAGTGAGCAAGTGTGCCCTTCCTTCCCCCATTCTCTCCCAGAGGGAAGTGAGATGACATCTTGAAACCCTACCGTAGTGACCCGCTAAGGCATATAGGATTTTAACCTGTAATTTAATCTGGGTAAGGCCTAACAATGTAGCTGAGCTGGTCTATGGCAGGAAGTAGGGCAGGTCTTCCCTGAGCCATGGTGTGCAACAAAGCGATTCCCTGTTTGGGTGAGAGGAATTGTTATGTCAGAGAGGACAGTCACAAAAGAAGTGGTCTTGCCTGGTCTCCAGGATGGTCAAGTAATTGTGAGCAAGCCATGACATGATGCTGAGCAAGTAAGATAAGCAGGAAAGGGTTTGTGTTCACCTGAATGAAGACTGCACAAAGGTTCCTTTCTACTGTTTAGTTATCTCGGTCCTTACAACTAAAGCAAGTGAAAACGCAAGCTCCGAGGGAGAAAGAATTTGATTCAGTCTTTAATCCTAACACAACCTGCCTTTTAAATTACAAACTAAATCCAAGTTTTATCAATCTCTGCCCCACAGTCTTGCTGAGATTTTTCACATTCCTTTGCCAGCCAGTTTAATTAGAATTTTAAGGCTTTCATGTTCAAAGTGTCCACTTTCAACTGATGGGGTCAGCAGAGTTCAAAGGAAAGGATGAAAAACTCCAAAGTCTGAAACAGAAACACGCCCCAAGCCTTATCCCAGCTTCACAAATGCTGAGAAAGTTTGGATCTGGAGGCAGAGATTGCAGTTTGAGTTTGTAGGCAGAAGGGAAAGTTATGTTTTTCACACCATGGGGCATCTCCACATGTTGGGAAGCTGATCAACCTTTCCACAAATCCTGAGCCAACAGAGCTGCTCCAGAGATACTTAGTCTGGAAAAGAGAATATAGCCACTTCTCTTGCTTGCTTAGTCCACCACTAGGCTGAAGATTTACACCTGGAGAATTTTTGTTAGCACTGCTGAAGTACACATATTTATGAGGGGGCGCTTGAATATAAGGGGTCATGCCAGGCATCATATGTGAGAAATATTAGCACTATGTTCTTGTTTGTAATTATGAATTATCACATTTCCCACAAAAAAAAAGTAAGATACCATTAAAAAGTATAAGAAATCATTAAAAAACAGAATATAAATACAAACATTAGCTTTTACAATGTAGTGCATGTTCAGTGACCTGTTTGCACACACATACCCAAATTGTTACAAGTTGCATGTCTGGTTTTGAAATTCCTTATGTTTATAGAGTATTAAGGGACATGATAAACTCGGGTGACAGCATTTCTAGTATTACTCAAAGAATACAATATAAAGATTTATTCCTACCCACTAGTGCAGAAACACAGAGCTAAATGAATAAAAGAATGAATACACACACTGTAAAAAACACTCTTCCCTCCAGGCAAGATTAGATGTCTGGTTAAACTGTTCTGCATGAAGTCCATCATGCGTAGCCATGCACACTCTGCATACAAAGAAAACACTCTCCCCATCCCAGCAAAGAGGGGGCTGAACTATACCAACAGGTTCTGAGTCACCACCCAAGACAGTCAGGTTTGGGAGTTTTTTACCCATTCCCAATTTACCATTCCCTGCCAGCTAGAAGTGGATATACCTCGTGTTTACCCTGAACCAAAGTACATGAAGCAAAGTACAAAGTGCCATTGGTACATAAAAACCAATATGTTACATCAATACACACTTTCCGTAAACACTGATGTAGTAGCAAATGTTAGAGTGGAATAGTAGAGCTACATCCCACAGCTGGGGTCAGAGCAAGTTTAGCCAGGATCATTGTGTGTATACCGAGGCTTTTCGGCTTTTCCTGGCAGAGCTGTATCCGTCAGATATAACACTTGTTGCTGCCACAGGTGTTGATCTGGCTGGAGTCCATAGTGCTACCTGGCTTAAGAACAGGAGAACAGCCACCGTAAGGTCATCTATCTGGAGATGGAGAACACCCAGAAAGTTGCAATGCAATTACTGTCATCCCAGTTTTCCTGATCAAAGGGCATATAAACTCTCCCAGCTTGTGAGGACACTCAGAGGAATGCATCTTTCGCCCTGAAAACATACACAGCAGCCAAAGCCCAAGAAAAGGAATGGAAAGACTAAGGGAAGATGTTGATTGAAAGAGATATTGAGGAATATTTGGAGCAGAGGAAGACTGGCAGAAGGGGAAGTAGAAAAGCTCCTGTCACAGTCCGGACTAGTCACATAAGACCAGTAAAAGGGATGAGGAAAAGATGTAAATGGTATGGGGGAAAGGGATATGGTTTTCTCCCTTTGGATCTATTATTCTCGTCTTCCTTCCTGTGTCCCTTTTTTTTCCTTTTTTTTTCAATAGATTGTTCTATGGATGTAGTGTCACAGATGTAAATTTAAGTTAAAAGCCAAATCAAAACAAGGTTTCAGTAACTGTAAAGCTGATCTATCCTGCTCTGTGGATAACTCTACAGCAAGCTGGCCCCTAAAAATACTACAGAGAGCTGTGACTCATGCTCACAAGCATTGGCTGATCAATGGAAACTTTGAGGAGTCTTTTGTAGGTATTTGTGTATGAGAACATGCACATAAGAGAGACAAAGAGCAGGAATGTGTTGCTATTAGATACCTCACTGTGTCCTGATGAATCCGATGTGTGAAGGTAGCACTTATTCTGCACTCCAGAAGGCATGCTGTGTTATTCCTCTGGTACAATTGTTTTGGTCCTCTTACCAGAGCATATGTTAACAGCTTTATGCTACTTACACTGAGAGCTGGAAATAGCTGAGAATTTCAAAGCTCCATCAGGGAAGAAGTAAGAATGGTAGATGCCCCAGAAACACCCTACAGAGAGATTTAGCTCCTAGCTGCATTTTTACCTCTAGACTGTTTTTTCAGGCACTTACTATTTTCCCTCAACCTGCAGAGATACCTATTTTCAGTAACATCTCCCAGTGCAGGAAAAAAATGCTATTCATATTCACTTATATTAATTAACCGAGAGTAAAATCTGCTTCTGAAATAACATCAAATTAGTAGAGCAGAATAGCATATTAGCCTGAACACATCAAAGTGCTGAATGAAGCTGCTCAGTATCTGTAGTAAAGCATCTTATATGCTTGTTTTGTAAATCACAATAAAGAAAAAAGTGATTTGTACAGTACTTTTGGCAGCTTTTATGTTTTCTGTCATATATTTCACCTCTTTATTCCTGTCACAGAATACTGTATTTATATTATTAAAGCCTTTAGAATAATGAAATATGTATCACGAAATAATCAATAAATACAATTAAACACTACACAGTTGCATTAGAGCACTTTCTCAGAGAATTAATGAAATAATGTGATCTGCAATGGCATATTTCTTTCTGCCTTTTCTTTGCAGCACTTCATGCTTCTTGATCACCCACTGCAAAAATCATCCTCAGGAGGAAAAGAAAAAAATAAAAAGTTTCCTCAAAAAGTGGTGAATTTGTGAGACATTATAACCCCTCTAAGAGATTTCACGGATGTGTGTTTAGCAACACAGTACAGGCTAACAATGTCAGCTGATGCGATATGGAAAAAAAATAGTTAATGATCCCAATTCTGTCAGGTTTAAGGAAAAACTGGGAGGCATATGAATGCTGTGCAAGAGCGTTATCTGTGACTGCGGTGGATAGAACGACCTCACATGCAGCTTCCTTGCATGGATTACTTCTTCTCAGTGCACAGTAGACTTCGTTAGACGAGGAAAACTGTTCTCTTCTCGGGTAGCCTGTATCTCTGTTCCCTTGGTTGTCCTTCACAATCTCCTGGTTAGGCTTTGCTTCTGAGGGCATGGCAGGGGGGAAATCCACCCTGTTGAAAGGCAAAAAATGGGGTGAATTGCCATCTCTGCTGAGGTCATGCTATTTTACCAGAAATTTTCTTTGACAAGGGTCAGCAGCAGGAGCAATTTGCTCTCTTTTAGGAAATGCCTACATAAACCATCAAATGAACCCTACTGGAGCCAGATTCAGACAGTTGTGGCTTTGATTCACTGTCCATATTATATGACGCAAGAAAGCAAATGCCACATCAGAAAGTGCTACAGCAGAGGGATGGGTAGTAAGTGAAAAGAAAGGGGTTGCAGACATGCCCTCAGGTAAATCTGCATCTGATAGTTCATCTCCACCTATAAAAATCCATATGTCCTCCACGCCCAGTAGCATAAATCCCTGACACCTCCTGCATTTTGGAAGTTCCATGCAATTCCAGGCCATCCCCCTGAGAAATGATGAGGTGGCCCAGGAAAGGCTCACAGAAGGGAGACAGGGACTGGCAAGGGTGTGGAAGGGCTGCTCTGCGAGAGGGAATTAAGTAGCCTGTGACCTCTCAGCCTGGGAAGGAGGCAGAAGAATATGACAGGAGTCTTAGGAAAGAGTGGCATAGAGGATTGAAGAGGAAATATTATAGTACAAAAGCTACTGTTTCTTCAAAACAAGTGAGTTTCTTTTGTTTTTCATGTGGCACGTAATTAAACTATGGGACTTTTGGCTGCTGCAGGATGGTAGAAAGCCAAAAATATACATAGCTTTAAAACTAGCTTCGCAGACTCACAGAAGGAAAATCTATTGTGAGCTACTAAGAGGCAAGATATCACCTTTGTGCCAGGTGGACTCTAGCCCACTGCTGATGAAAGGCATAGCTAAGGAGCATTCATTATACTCCGCTTGTTCTTAAACCCTCCCCTCATCATCAGTTACTAGACTGTGTCAGAGAGAGGATAAGGAGCCTATCAGACCCCTATGGTCTGTCTCAGTACAGCTTGTTCCTTACATCCTTACATTAACTATATTTACAATGCAGGAGCTCAGATCCAGCCAGCTCCTGTATCAGTAAAGACTGGCTGTTGCTTGCACGGCAAATGACGAGGAGGCATGGTTACACCTAAAAAGCCAGTTCTTTGGCTCCCATAGCATCAGAAATTTCTGGTATTGAGAAATATCTGGATATATACCACATATATTCCGTATATATCTATACACCAGTTACACCTTCAGGTCAGAGCAGCCAATCAGTGTGTATGTAGCTCCAGGCCAAGCACTGATGCCTCTAGTCCATCAAGCAGCAAGCTAGATCATGTAAGTGAGCACTGAGAATGAGAAGACAGTAGGTGATGTAGTCACAGCAAAGCAAGGGAAAGGATATGTGTGAGAGCTATGGAACTGCATTTTGAGGAAGGCAGATGTTTGATGAGACTTTGAGGTTTTGCAGTAGGAGAAGGAGCTACAGCTTGGAGCTCGTAAATCATTTCATTAACTAATCCCTTTTCGTGAGCTGGAGAGTTCAGTTTGTTGAATTAGTATATTTTCAATCACTATTGACATTACTATCACTAAGAAGAGAGGACCAAATCCTAAGGACATGGAATTTATCACCAAAACATTGGCTAATTTAAGTCCATTTAACATCTATCTTCATCAATTACCCCATCTGCAAAAATTAAAGAATTATTATACCTCACTGTGATACCATCCTGCTCAGCTCCTATCTGTTTTAAATAATTTTGAGATTTATTGTGTTTATCAGCATTGAAAGAAGCTTCATGCGAGTGTAAAATAACTAAGAAAGAAGAGAGTTCAGAACTTTAGAAAAGTGTATGTATTTTATTTTGTCCAAATAAATACTTTGGTAGATTTCACATGAAAAATAGCTTAGTAATTTCCCTGTTCAGCTCAATTTTCTCTGAAGTTAAAAAGTACCAGAATACAGCTGAGAAAATAAGCTCTGGCTAGTTGTACTTTGTTTACATTTTATTTATGTGGATCAGCTGCAAAACAGAATGTTAATGCTATCCATCTTTAATGAACCTTTGTACTAAGGACAGGGAGTTTATGAGGACTAAACCCTGCAAATAATATTGGACTTCATAACTAAGTCAGCACAGTAGGACTAAAATGCTTTATTGGATCTTATTCACAAGAGGTTTATACTATACAGCTGATATCTTCCATTTCACTTAATCACTTTTACGAACACAAGCCGAGCCCCTACTGCAAACTGCCACCAGAGAGTTTAGCAATCTAAATGATACTTCACTGAAGCCTCAGAAAGTCTCTTTGTTCTGGAGAAAACATACTAAATCACAGCAACCTAACCCACTTGGTTTCTTATTTGCTTTAGAAGGTATTTGTCTCCACTCTTCTTTGGTGGGATCATATGCATGAACAGAGACATTATTGAAATGTATCTGTCATTCATCTGTATTGCCACAGCCTGCATTGTCTTTAGGTAACTCAGTAAGCACAAGGTCATTCATTTGCATTTCCTCAGGGCAAGAAGTTTAGTAACAAGGTTTTGTAACCTAGGTGACTTTATATTAGTAATATTATTACATCACTTTCATATTCTATAGACACCATTATGGCACTTGTCGTCGTCACAAGTGTCAATAGTTATCTCCCAATTTATGACAGTAGTTGGACCTTTAAAGTAGTTTTTACTTACCCAAGCACTCCTTTACTCGAATCCTTGTGTAAGCAGTGGTCTGAGGGATTTGACAGGACACTATGTTTTTACCAGGGAATTAAACCTGCCATGAGCTGTACTCTGGCATTGAGACCAACTGGCCTACAACTGATCGTGTTCATACACTGAATGCTCTTGGCCTCCTCAAGAGCTTGCTCACACCCAGACTATGGGAAATGATCCCAGCCCCTTAAAGCTCCCAAGTCATTCCCAGAGACTGGGAGAGTGCAAGTTGATTTAGGCCAGAACCAGGGCACGAAGCACCCTAGCAATTCACCAGGACAAGCAGGCTCCGGACTACTAATAAAGACATGGACTTTGGTTGCTCTGAGCTTGCACCTCAGTTCTCTGTCAGGGATCATGGTACTTCACTGGAACATTTTGAACCTCCAGATAATGAAGATCATAAGGTGCTCAAACACAATAGTAATGGGGAGGGGCAGCAGGGGCATAGAGGTACCAAAAAAATAAGACACTCTTTCCATACTGACAATAGACACACTATGCCTTGTAAAAGTAATTGAGAATAGCAATACTGTCAGCTTAGCGCTTCTTGGTAGTACAGTGAAAAGCATCAGCATGCTTTAACTTGCACGAGGATGCAGGAATGCATCTCTAAGGAGCTACAGTGCATTCAGATCACAAAGGGAATACCCCATGCAGTGCACCACTAAAGGGTTTTCATTCCCTCTTGAAGGGCAAGGAGAAAAAAATGTGTACACCATCACGAAGAGAACCTTCTTCACGGAAGTATTCATTTTAATTGGCTTTTCATAGTCATCCTCTTCAAACAACACTGAAAGTGTCTTCTGACAGTAGCAAAACTGCTCCTGCATTTATTAATTGATGACAGTATAAAAGAAAGTAATTAAAAATTCCATGAAGCCATTCATTCTGACTGTCCCACGTGTAGCAAGACATTCTTTCCCACTGTGCTAAAATTAACTGTTTCAGAGAAACATATAAACAACGTGAACTACAGTCAATAACAACCTCATCTGCTAGCAGCATTGCCAAGTGACAGCCAATCCAGCCAGCGCTGGGAATGACCGCTCAGATTACTTTCATCAGATTGAGTCCTGGTGATCAATACCAAATATTTAACACTTGTACCTCCTGCTTTGCTCAAGCACTAAGAGGAAAGACTGAAACCAGTTTGCTGTACAGTGTTCTCTCATCACTGGATTTATTTAGTCACAAGCATATATTATTGGTTCCCAAGAACTTCCCAAGTTTGATCCCCACATTCTACAGATTTTACAGGGAAATGGATTGATGGGCTGAGGCCAAATGTATGAGGTTCAACAAGGCCAAGTGCCGGGTCCTGCACTTTGGCCACAACAACCCCATGCAACGCTACAGGCTTGGGGAAGAGTGGCTGGAAAGCTGCCTGGTGGAAAAGGACCTGGGGGTGCTGGTTGACAGCTGGCTGAACATGAGCCGGCAGTGTGCCCAGGTGGCCAAGAAGGCCAACGGCATCCTGGCCTGGATCACAAGTAGTGTGGCCAGCAGGAGTAGGGAAGTGATCGTGCCCCTGTACTCGGCACTGGTGAGGCCGCACCTCGAATACTGTGTTCAGTTTTGGGCCCCTCACTACAAGAAGGACGTTGAGGTGCTGGAGCATGTCCAGAGAAGGGCAACAAGGCTGGTGAAGGGTCTGGAGAACAAGTCTTATGAGGAGCGGCTGAGGGAACAGGGACTGTTTAGCCTGGAGAAGAGAAGGCTGAGGGGAGACCTCATCGCGCTCTACAACTACCCAAAAGGAGGTTGCAGCGAGGTGGGTGTCGGTCTCTTCTGCTAAGCAACTAGCAATAGGACGAGAGGAAATGGCCTCAAGTTGCGCCAGGGGAGGTTTAGATTGGACATTAGGAAAAATTTCTTTACTGAAAGAGTGGTTAAGCATTGGAACAGGCTGCCCAAGGAAGTGGTGGAGTCACCATCCCTGGAAGTATTTAAAAGACGTGTAGATGAGGCGCTTAGGGTCATGGTTTAGTGGGCATGGTGGTGTTGGGTTGACGGTTGGACTCGATGATCTTAGAGGTCTTTTCCAACCTTAATGATTCTATGATTCTATGAAATAGCTGGTGAAATCTCTAAAAAACAATCTGTGTGAGGATTATTAACATATATCCCAAACCCTTATGTCTGCTTTTGCATGCACTGAGTAGCATGCACTTTTTATTTATTTATTTTTTGATAGTAATCCCATTACCTTTCCTACTGATCAGGGCAGTCTGAGTCTGCCCAGCTGATTAGCTATTATTATGTCAAAATACTTCGTAATCCTCTCTGATCTCTTCTTAGCAGCAATGCCAGGGCAGTGATACTCTCTTTTGAATATGCTCAAACATGCAATCATAGGGACAACGCAGCATGCTTACCAGTTTCCTATTTTGATTTCTTTATGTATTTCCAGAATCACAGAGCAGTCTAGAAAATAGTATTCATTGCTTCTGACTTTCCACAGGGGTGAGACAGACTGGGAGGCTGCTCCAGAGCTACCTCGGGCGGGGGGAGAGGGGACTCAGAGCTCCCTAAGTCTCTAGTCCTCAGCTGCCCACGTGTTTCCTCTCCTCGGTTAACAACATGCGGGAGGTGCGACATACACATGTCTTCCCTTGGTGCGGAGCTGGGATCCTGCTCTTGGATCCAGGACCTGGGAAGCAAGCTCTGATTCCCTAATCCTCAGCGTTTATATTTCTTGTGTTTCTGTGCCTCAGAATAAGTAAATCGGCAGCTGTCCTGCCTGGAAGTTACTGTTGGGTAGCTGCATCCTGGGTCTTATCTTAGCCACAGCAGACAAAAGATGTTACACAACGGGAAGAAAACAAACAAAAATTAATATTAAATCTAGGAAGACAAAAATACTGCAGTGTCAAATTCTCCTTTGGTAAATCAGCACAGATTCATTGTTGTTTACATCAGCTAAGCAGAAGAATGGAAACTGCTGACAGAATGGGAGCTGAGAGGCACATGAGTCACCAGTCATTGAATTTCCATACTCTCGTGACCTAATAATGTTGCTGGGGCATTCAGCAGAAGATGCTGCTTAAGATGGTTTTTTCTTCCCAATAACTGAATTTTTGCATTTAGGGTGAGTATAGGAGGTTTCCAGAAAGCTTTCTAGTAGTGAAGAAACAATTCAGACTATCAGCTTGAAATCAGTCAGCCTGCCTCTCAGGCAAAAACCACTTGCCAGGGAGATCTGCTAGGGTAAAACAGTCTCCTAAGGGAAGCAGTGGAAATTTCATATCTTGACACACCACAAGGTACCCTGGATAAAGGACTAGTACATGCATAAGAAGAAACAATCTTTCTTTTCACAGGGAGATAAGTTCAAACATTGAGCTGCTGAGATACTTTGGAGACAAGTGTGATGTGAGGTCTAAAATAAACAGAGCACTTCATTGCTCTATCAGTAATGAACTGTAGAGAACTATCCTGGTTGTTGTACTCTGCCAATAGGGCTCTATCCTGTAAAATACTGAACACCGTAAATTCTTGTTAGAGAGAACATACAGTATTTTCTAGGGGAAAAGAAGAAAAATCTCTGCAATAAAAAGAACCACCAAAAATAATTACTTAGGTAATCACAATTCTGAAAAATAGCTAAAGAGCAAACACATGATTCGAAAATCCACCACCAAAACAGGGTGTTATTTTAAAAGACACTCTTCTCTCTAGAGTACGTTTCAGTTGCCTTCATATATACAATTCAATTACCCTTAGTTTCAGCATGTTATTTCAAATGGGATTTATGGTCAGCATGAAGACATTTCAATACCTCACTTTAACTGATTCATAAAAATTCTTTCAGTGTGCAAAGAGCTTGCTCTAATTTGGGCTCAGCGTTCACCATTTTTAGTAGGTCTGACTCTAAGTACCTCAAAAAAAATTTCTTCTGCTGCAGAAGAAGTTGGAATAAACATTCCAGCCATTTCAAAAAATTAAGTGAATAGAATTTGAAGGTAGAATATTGGACTGGCTCCTGAAGTACTTACACATAGTTTGCGGAATTTCTCAATTTAAAACATTTATCCTAAAATACAGAAATCCATATCCAGTCATCTGTTATTTTCTAATCCTTCAGTAATGTTTATGGTCGCCTGAAAAGCCTTTCAAGGAACATGGGCAAGACAGAATAACATAACTTTTGCTCTAATTAAATGTGAAATCAGGAACTTAAGGGTTAATATACACACAGGAGAGAAATCCCTTTCCATTTGTTCTGCTTTGTCATCATTTTTCTTCAGATAAGAGCAACCTTTCTTACCAAATAATTTATCAACAATTCTTTTCTTTACTTAAACTTACACTTCCTGTCATAGACTTTGGCACATACAAAGCATATTGTTCCAACTTAAAGTTATAACATAATAACTTCAAGCATTTTGTGAAATAAATAGAAGTAGCAGTTAGACTTCTCCTTTGCATCATTCATAAAGAACAGAGAGCTTTGCAATTCTCTGCTAAGGAACAAGAGACTGAAATGGGAAATATTTCTGAGATCCTTTCAGCTGCAGCATATACGGGTACAAGCCTTAACATTTCTATGCAATCATAACGACAAATTGAAATAGCCCCCTGAAATCTTGCTTTAGCCTTGCTAAAACTGGCTTAAGCAGTTCCCGCCTTCCCTATCCCAGACCATAGTTCCCAGCCTTGCACTAAAGCTCATTATTCACCTGGTTGTGTCTACACCACTGTTTCTGTGATGACACGGTACTGCAGTTGCGTCAGTAGCATAAGGACGGGAACTATCAGTAACAATTGTGTATTTCCATGCCTTCAGACATCCATGGCCACATAAAAAAAAATACTCTCTCAAGTAAATCTTTAATTTTTTTTTTTTAATTGAAAGAACGCTAATATCATGTTTGCAATATGTAAAGCCTCGTCACAACAAGATGTATCATTCTAGCTATACATGAAGCTGGGAAGCTAGTGCTTCTTATTTCCCGTCACAATCAAGTGATCTATTGGCATGACAGTGGATGAAAATATTTTTGTTGCCTTTGCAGCAAAAAAATGTTATTTATTTACTGTATTTTTACGTTTCTTACTATAAATTTTTTCTCAACATTTTTTTCTGGAGTCACATTAGACTTATTTTAATCATCTGCTCCATTTGTATGCAGGCCTCCATCCGACAGTCTGCTGTAACCAACAGAGACACTTCTGTATATATTGTGATATGTCTTATGGTAATCACTGCTATCTGATCCATGCAAAATCATTTCTCTGCTTCTTCCACAAAGTGACACTTTCTGCCTTTTAGTGGGTATATCCTGGCTTCTCGTCAGAACATGGTCACTGAGTCAGTGGGCAGTCACAGTCCACAAGAGACTGTAAGAAGTCAGCCAACTGAAAATACAGAAATTGTGCCTCAGCCCAGTCTCAGATCCCTGTCTCTTCTATCTGTTTTGCATTGCACAGAACCAATTTATCGCAGACACTACATATACAGCAAGCAGCGAGTATTGTTCCCATACAGCAAGTTTTTAGCCTGTGTTAGACATAGGGAAAGTGGCAATCTCCACATACCAGAAGAGGTTGAGCATAGAGGGGAATCTAGTCACAGTTCTCCTGGGCAATACATTTCCAGTTTAGCTTTTCATGTTTCAGCAATGATTTGATCATGTCTGCAAAGAAATATAACAATTTTTGGTTTTAAAGGGGTTACATAAAATGTAAACTGCTTTTGGCTGTTATCAAGTACATAGACCTTCCTTTCAAGCCATAATGTGGCTTTGATAAATGAAATGGCATTCAGCAAAAGTAGCTTAGATCAAATCACTCAAATGTTGCTCTGAGTGAGCGAGCACTCCTGGTACCTCCCTGGCTTACCCCCCCGTTCCCCACCTCACTCTAGCCAGATCCTTCAGCCTTCGAGCAGCGTGTCAGCATGGAAACTGGGAGACTCCGACCACATWTTTTTTTACAGTGAATATTTTACCCCTGCCACCCTCCCCATGTCATTGCCTGGAGATGCAGGGGAGCCCATTTCTCTCTCCAGCTGCACCCCCAGCTCCAGACCCTGCAAGGAGCTGCAGTTCTGCTCTAGCCATGAGCTACTGAGCCAGGTGGTGATTTCCAGAAAGCGCCARTAAAGATCCTCTCTTAAAACATCCCGGCTCTGACAGAAGAAGCTGTCTGGACACCACATGTCAAAACTCTACCTTGCACACAGTACTCACTCGCTTCACAACTGACCCTCAGCTACCTGGGTGTGTCAACCATTTGCTCTTTATATAGCCGTTAACAATTTTTTTTCAGAAGTTTCCTTGCTTGCATGAAATTTCTTGTATGGATTACAAAGCAGAACTGTGAAGCAATATTGTGTTTTAAGCAGCAATCTGAAACATGAAGCCAAATCCATGATTATTTTTTTCAAAGCACTCAATTCAGTGTAATCTTCAGACAACACAAAAGAACCTTATTTCTTCTGAGCTTGSTAGTTACTTTTTGTTAAAGGATTTCTCCAGGCTGAATTTTGAACTTAGAGCAACATTTAATCAACGCTTATATTGCTTAGCATTGCACTGTGAAGGTCTGATCATTTGACTGACTAATCCAATCTTCTCTTTCCCTGTGCAACACTGAAATGATGGACATCTTTCAAAACGGGGGAAGGCTAGTCCCCTGAAGGGTCCAGTTCAGGGGAAAAGGCCAGGATCTTAGCATACAAGACTGGCAGCCACCCTAAGTGACTCAGCTGGAGCTCTGGAGGGCACCCCACCTGAAGAAGGCACAACGTCCTCCATACCCTAAGCAGACAGCTACAGCAGCAGCCCAGAAGATGTGCTGGCTCTGTTCCTTGGCAGCCTACAAACCTCTGCTGGTGGTCGGGAGGAGAGGTAGTGGGAGAGASGTCTTACTCTGCCTTCTCATTCTTCTCTCAAAGATGCTAGCATCTACTGCAGCAAAAGACCCTCTTGCGGCTTGCACTTTGTGCAGAGGCACATAAGACAAGCTTCTGCCTTCTCCTTCTGTCTTCTCCTCTGTAYGCTGCGGCATCCCCACTGACCTAGCCTAACCTTCTGCAGCCCCRGCTCAGTCATGCAGCCACGTGGTGCTTCTCTTTACCTGCCTCTGCAAACAGGACACTTCGCCACAGAATGACTGTGAGACTCATTTAACGTCTGCAAATCCTTTTGAGTTCATGAGGAGCAAGGTATAGTTTAAGCATAACGATAYATCTACACAAAGCTTTATCTAACACTGCATATCAACTTATTTAGATTTTCCATTTAATGCTAGTGTTCGTGTAATTTAAAATTAAACAATTCAGTTCTGTCTGCCTGTGGAATTTCTTTCAGCCAGGTGATGAATCAGACGTACACTATAAAGTGTTTTGAAAAACTGACAGACTCCCATACGCACACCTCTGTACAGGCACATAGAATCACAGAATCGCGCACGTAGGGGATTTCTGCAGATCATCCAGTCCAAACCCCTGAGTTTCGAATATCTCCAAGGACAGATTTTCCAGCCATCAGGAACCTCCCCCAACTGCCATGATCTCTCAAAGATGACAGAGAGGGACCTCACAGTGACACCAAAGAGCTCCACGAGCACCCTTGGGTGCTTCCCGTCTGGTCCCATGGACTTGCATATGTTCAATTGGCTTAAAGGCTCCCTGTCTATATCCTCCCTTGTGTTTCACTCCCGCAGACTCTGCAGGGAAAGGAAACAAATGTTTCTTCGCTATTCCTTCTAAYGTAAAATTGGGAGGACAGAGCTGTGAATGGGTTCAAAAAACAATTAAACAAAGTCACGGAATAAAAATCCATCAGGACTGTTCCATGCTGAGACGCTGATACCACCACCTGATACCAGGCAGTCCTTATTCCAAAGATTGCCAGACAGTCAGATGCCAGACACGGGAAACCTCACAATACGATAACCACATTGCTTTGCTTTTCCGTGTGCATCTATGCCCGGTCACCATTCTTGTTGGCTTACACTGAAGAAGAATAGATCTGAAAGACTTTCACATCACCAGACAAGGTCCTGGACTAAAGGACTTTTGGTCCAACCCAGTAAATTCTTACCCAGTATGTTTAATGCTTTTTCTCTGCAATTTAAAGCATAAGTTTTAAAGCTTCCACTTCTCGTGAAGAGTAGCATGTTGCAAGTACTCCAGTGAGACAGGCCTAGATGTGAATGCCTCGTCAATCAAACGAGCAATGCTGTTAAAAAATGTTTTTATTGCTGTAGCTGTTCACCAACACAAGCTACATGCTGACTAGACTATAACAGCAGAAAATTCAAAACGTTTTAAAAATAGGTTTTAAACAGCCAACGTAAACTGCACTTGCAGCACCTGCAGACACTGAAGCTGATCACAGTTAGCTGTAGCCTCTTCCGCCACTTTCTCCCACCCTAGCAAGGCTTCTCAAGTAAGTGTTATCAGCCATTTGAGTGCTAGGTAATTGCAGAGGGATCTTGAGTCTTTAAAGCTATTTGTTGATTCCTGACCTCGGCAAAACCACACAAGATTTAAATCCATCTCCACTTTAAAATATTGTCATACCCTCAAGCAACAAGTGGGGAACTCTTCTCATCTCAAAGCTAGTGGTTTCATGAGGATGGCAGAAAGCGGAATATGAGGTTGTGGTTCATACAGATAATTATCTGAAGTCATAGTGACCTTTGTTGAAAGCTGCACTGAAGAATAAAGAAGCATTACATAAACTGTGCATCCTTAAGAGAAGGCAAAGGTACATAATGGCATCAAAGTCCATTAATTCCTAATAGATCCTGTCACAAAGGGGACCTTTGCTATTAAATGACTAATTCACTCCACTGAGTTATCTTTATCTCTAAAACTCTACCTTAGCAGTCATTTTCATACAAAAAGACCTATTACTTCTGATTTTCAGGATTTTTTTAATGTGTATATTTAAAATCTCATGAATATTCTGAGGGCTTCACATGTGGAGGTCAGCAAGGGACTGTGCTAGCACTGCCTTCTTTAATATGTATATTAGCCACTGGTGGTTGGGGAGATTGCTAAGTGTACAGCATAAGCAATTTGCCGAAGCCACAACTCTCTGCTTCCCTGCCATCGAATGTAGATGAAACAAGGTTTTTCTTTACCCTGCAAAACAGACTCTCTCCGAGACTGGAAGTCAATCCAGCTAAGGAACGGGTATTAGAAAGCTGCAAAGAAAATGAGAGTGAAAGAAGTACAATGAAAAAGAGAAAAACAGTATTAGTGTTAGTCAGTTAGCTATATGTTGTTTATTCTCTTCAGTATAGGTTTCATTGCAACATTGATGGAATACAAATTGACACAAAATTCATGTAAATTTATGTAAATGCATATATAAATGAGTTGCAGCCCTCAGGCTCCTGGCAAGTTGCCACAGTGGCTCTGAGCGCAGCAGAGACTTTGCACCACTGTAGTACTCTGAGAGGTGTTATTGTGAATTAGAGTGTGGTTTTCTGAGAAACATTAGTAGCTTTATCAGTTTCTACATGGAGTTTGCCAGGGGCGAAAGAAATACCACTTTGTGAACTTTTGGCTTCTTATCTGAGTTAGTAATAGCACTGAGCCTAGAAATAGCTCATGTGCGACCATTACAAACTCTTTCACTTTCTCAGCAGAGTTTATAGTTACTGTGAGACAGAAACACCCGGCTCATGAACATGATAAACTTCACTGGCATTTCTTTGGAATCTGTAATAGCCATGAACTCAGAAATAGCTGGTTCATGACCATTATAAACTCCTTTGGCTTCTCAGTGGAGACTTTCTAATAGCCATGAGCACAGAAATAGCTGGTTCACAACCATTAAGATCTTTGTCAACATGTCCATTGGGAATATAAAGGTTGTAAGCCTAGGAACAGCTAGTTCACAATTTTTACACATTTTTTTGACTGCTCCATACTGAAACACAGCCATGTAGCCAATAATTTGCCAGTAACAAATAATGCCATCATACGGGCTTACTTAGCCATTCAGGGATAATGGAACTGAATAAAATATAATACATTAAGGTAAATGGCAGGACTAGATTTGGGTAGCTTTCCAAAGCTTGTGGCTTATATCTGATGATTTTCTATCTATCTGTCATGGTATTTAGCTCTATTGGATTGGCATTCACTGAGTCCAATCCCACCTCCATTCACAAGGGTAAAGGACAGCTCACAGGAGGTGTCACAGACAATACCAAGAGCAAGGATGGGGTACTGGCCTGAAAGTGTGATGGGCTGTTCAAGGGGGGGCAGCTCTTCTTATTTTTCCAAAGAAAGGATCTCAGGATGAATATGCCACTTCTATGGCCTGTCTACAAAAATACTCGTGGCCAGGTCTATAGAGGTACTTGCTGGATTTTTTTAACTGAAGATTTATTGAGTCAAGCTGGTTGTTTGTTGACCATATAGGCAGATTCAGATAGCTGACATGGTAGCTGATAGTCTGCATGCAAACCCCCACCTCGGCCCTAAACAACCTACACACATAGCCTATGCTCAGCCATGGCATAACTGGAAGGGAATCTGCTCATGGCCCTCTTGAATCTCTGCAAAACACCTGGTCTTTGCAAAAGAGCCTCCTCCCCTTCAGAAGTCTTCTAGAGCAAGTGTGGGAGGCTTTCAGGGTCCTCACAGGTCCTTTGCTAGAAACTCTGCATATTTACAGGTGCCTACATGACAACTGAGTATCATTTGCAGGTTTCTACCAATGGAACAAAAATATGACAAGACCCAACTCCTAAATCTCGAAATAGAAAGGAAGCATTGAAGCACTTTTCCTTTGTGACCCTCCCCACAGCCTCTGGCTCCACACCTTTTCCTTCAAATTCCCCTATGTGACCTCCTTGTCACTGATCTCCCAGGACTCCCATCTGAAAACACCTCTCTTATCAGAGAGRGAAGATTTTCTGGGGGCTGAAAGTCTCTCCTTTTAAAAGGACTGAGTGGGGGCAACAAGGCATAAAGGTACTGGCGGCACAGGGGGAAGCCTTTAAGTATTTATATGCTCTTCTCCTTACCACTTTGGGGAATGTATTATTTCTTTTAATAACAAGTGTTTGTGTAAATCAGCCCCTCCGAGGCCACGCGGTTGTAGTCTTGGGACCTAATTCTGTTCCCACTGAAGTCAGTGGCCAAATCTCTATTGATTTCAAATGAAGCAGCCCTGGGCTCTTTGGTGTTTTCTCTGTATTTCCCACTAAGAAATTGTTTTCTTTAAAACTCTGACATCACATGATGCAACCCACTGTAAAAATGATGCGTGTGGTGTGTATAGATGTACAGAAACAGAGGAGTGATTTTTCAGTGATAATGGTAATTCTCTGTGGCACAGCAAGCATGGGAGCTGAAACATTGCAGGATAGAAAGCCTCTGGAGGAAGCATGTACTAACACATCAGGCTTCAGAGAAGAAATCATGTTCCAGCAATTAAACATAAGAGGAATCAACCCTTTTAATTAATTTTACCTGAGTTTTCACTGTTTAAAAATCCTCAGCCTTTGGGAAGGAAAAGGACAGATGGGGCTTTCAAGGAAGTTAAGGGATGAAATAAAAGATTGAATGGGCAAACTGGCAGGAAAACAATAAGAGAAAGAGATGCCAAAGAGTGTTGTTATGGTGGTGCTGGGAAAGGACATTAGTTCCAAGAGAAGAGAGGAGGCGATCAAGGGCCTGATCCTACAAATCTGTATTTGCTTATGTGAATGATCTCATTGATCTTAGCTGGACTCTGTGCCTGGGAAACTATTTGTGGAATCAGATCACAGACTGTTAGAGAGCAAATGCTCCCTCATTCATTGCCTAACCTGCAGACATTTAGCCAGAGGGACAGATCCCGGGGTGGAGGGAAGAGGAGGAGAAGGAGGAGGGGGGGCTGTCGGGGTAAGAAGAGAAACTAACACAGCAGGAGAAATTTTGCTCTAGTGTTAGCAGAGCGATGTCACTGATGCCACCTTGTCACCCCTTGATCTGAAAGAAAGGGGAGATCCAGCTACTTAAGAATGTACTTTGAAAATTAAACACAGTTGCTGGGTTGAGATTTACTTCACCCAAGGCTTAGCCCAAGGAAAGGTCTGACAATAAAGTTATGAAAACCCTGAAAAAATAAGAAATGTTGATACAAATATATCTAGTCTGGTGTAAAAGCCATATCCTACTGATATATCATGCTAGGCTATGATGTATGATGAAACTGCTAAAAAATAAATATCTACTGAAGAAATAAACCTGTCAAAGTAAAAATTTTGTGTTAAGTATTAATTTATTGCATTTCCCTTGTACTCATTACAGTACCTGCACAGTCCCAAATTCTAAAAATGTATTTGAATGCCTGATGCCTACTGAAACCAGTAGGAGTTAAGCACTTAAATGTCTTTGAGGGCTTGAGTTCTAGTTCACTAGTATTATAAACTTAACAGTGCTCTACCTATTTTCTCCTAATGATGCTTCATCCAGTTTCTGATTGTTTATTTTGTTTCACAGCACTGGTAGCACCTTAATAATAGATATTTATATACAGGAGCTATCAATAATGTTTTCCAGTGAAAAAGATTTTCACTTCCAAAAGCTTTGGAGTGAGTAATAAGTTACATACACATTAGTTACTGCAAAAAATCGTATTTATGGCAATTCTATTTTCTCTAGGACCACAGATCTATATCTGTTATTAGGTGCTAAGGTGCTCCTGTCCTTGATGACATAAAAGGTTACTTTACCAGCTTTTAGAGAAAAAGCAAAACAGTAGATGCAATGTCTTCTATTCTATTGCATAACCCGCTGCTAATCACAGAGCAGCTTAATTGCTGCAGCTTTTAGCTCTAGCATTATAGACACTGATGTTTTTCAGAAAAGGTTAGGGAAAGGACTTCTAGAAATTTAAAACAAGAATAAAATTATACAGGGGTTTTTCTTAACAAAAAAATGTGAAAGTTGCTTAATTTAGCTACAGGATCTATTGTGCAAAAATATATCTATGCTGAAACAATTGCAATCACTTGCTGACATGCAATCAGAAGAAAGGCAGATAGAACAAAACTATATCTTCTATTTATAAGTCTGGGAAATAAAGAATATTCATTTCTAATCTTTTCCATGTTGTAGGCCGGTAGGAAGGTGAACAAAAAAACAGGAAAACACGGGTAGGTGACAATAGCAATTTCCTTTAAGGTCCTGAGCAGTATAAAATAGATCTTTTTTTTCTTCCATATGTAAGTGCCGTTTCAGAGAGAAATAGCTCAGTAATGACATCATGCCAGAGAACTCTGTCCTTTCACCACCTGAAGCATAGTTTAATCTGCCTAAGGCCGTAAGGATCAGATCTATTTTTAGTAAACATAATGCTAAAGAACTTTCTTTGCTTTAATTGAGCTCATTGGACTAATCACTAGAGATAGGAGATCAAGGCACAGTTCCTTAAGAACTGCCACTGTAGTAAATATTGACAATATTGGCAATTTTTTCTAAAATAGAAAAGTATAATATTATCGATTCTGATCTCTCCCTGGTTTTCCATGAATGTAAATGCAATTCCGTGGCCTTGCTAGAGTTTCTCCATTTGTACCCCAGCATCAGTAAGACGAGACACAGACTCGTTTATTCACCACTCTGAAGAAAATATCTGGCTTTTCATAATGGCAGAATTTTTTTTAACCGATATTTTTGTGACCAAACTTCTTTCATTAAATATTTAGGGTCATACCGGGAGGTGCAAAGTGAAACCCTAAGACACAGTCATCGCTAAGTTCCCAGAGCTAGAATCACATATAAGAATCATATAATTTCCTGTTATTAGTGTGAATAATTATTTGAATTTCTTTTCCGTTATAAGGTTTTGACTATTCAGACTCAAGATTGTCTAAATGCATGAAGTCTGAAAAATGCAAGAATCAAATTTTGACACATTTCTTTCCCTTTATCAAAAATTCTTGTCATATAGTCTTAAGCTATATTTTGGAGGTTTTCCCCATCTCAGCTATCTATGCTCCCTTTACTCTTGTCAGTAATTAAAATACTTTCCAAAGGCTCTGTACGGCACTTGCTCACAAGTCCTCCAATTTATGAAAGGGTGCCCACCGCATAAACACAGGACAATGCATACTTGCAAAAGATGCTCTGGGACTAGTGAGTAGGAGTGGGTATAGGGTAAAGGGATGGTAAGGGAAAAGGTAGAGCCACAGTAACAGAGCAGCTTGCTGTTTAATTTCTGTGAGGGCGTATCCTGGCATCCAAAGGGAGACACGGCTCCAGGAGCCCTAGCTGTGGTCATTATCAACACCACGTTCAGCACCAGTTGGTGGCACAGAGCAGAGCTCCACATTATTGCCACCAGAAGTAGGCACACCAGCAGCATCTCCTTCTTTTCTGTTGCGTAAAAGGCAGGACGCGAAATGACAAAGACAGAGAGTTATGCATATGCAGAATAGTTGCCTGTTGCCAGTCATACTGCAGGTGAGATGAAGTATGAAATAGCAGATTAGGCCTAAAAAGCAAGTAAGAAAGTTGCGCTCTGACGGTCAATATAGGGCCCACTGCGCACCTAAGACAAGTGCTGAGAACATCCGCATTGGCTGGTAAGAGCTTATTCAGATACCTGAAATGTTGCTGTTCCATATGTCTAGAGGGGCCACCATTGTGGTGGTGACTGGCACCCTCTCAGAGGCTGTTTGGAGATCACTTGACTAAGCACCAAAATCTTCTCTGGGACCCAATCCAACCCCTCCCCGCATATCCCTCCTTGACTACTCAGAGGAAGAAATGATGGTCCGTCCCCAAGCATTTTTTTTTTTTAAATAGCCAAGCAGTTAGACCACTCAGCCTCGGGGCAGGAAATTTGGTATTCTTAGACCCTACTTAATCAATACAGTTATTCGTACTTATTAAAAGCAGCTCCTTGTGATGAAATGACAGAGAAAGACTTAGGATAAGCAGGAGTCTCCACCTCGAATTAAAAATGTCTCATTCTCTCTGTGTGCTGTATAGATCTGGTGAGTATTTTGGAAATATCTAATATGTGTCAGTTTCAGCTGAAGCTTATGATGTAAATAGGCATAAGAACATTTGGCAGATAACCCAAATCACAGCTTTGCCACTGCAATTTCATTAGAAAACAGATATATTAGAAAAATAATCTGCTAGGAGGTGCGGAACAAACTGACACTTGCCTTTAAGCTCTTACAATGCCTGAGTTATAGAATTTATTATTATTACTATCTTAACATATTTAAAGTCAATCAAGTATGTATCTGAACTCTAGAATGAGTTATTATCACTGTGTCACTGCCTTGAAATCTGTTAATTATCTAGGAAGGATCCATTTGGAGACTCGCTGCACAGTTAGATATGTACCATATGCCTGATCTGAAGACTTTCACCTGTCATTTAAAATAAGATTAATCTCTTGAATATCAATACATGAGTGCAGGGTCATGAATCTGAATGAAATGATTCTAAGGCAAACTCATAATAAAATTAAATGCCAGTTTCTTTTTCTGGAGGCTAAAATGATAAATAGACTTTGCTGTCAGGTCTGATGTTTGATTTAATCAGTAATAAATAAACAGCCCCTATCACAAGAAGACCAACTGGCTGCCAGCTCAGACTCCGCATCAGTCTAACACCTGTGTGCAGAGTACACTTATTTTCAAAGTAGTTTTCAAAGAAAGTAGCTTATAGGACATGTGACAAAGAGGGAATTAAAGTCTTGCAGGGATCTACAAGATCTGGGGACATTAGCCACTAGAGAAAAACTGGGAAGCATCTGCTCTATAGTGCAATTTAGGACATCCAACAGGCTAAACATTCAAGGTGAAATCCTGACTCCAGTCAAGTCAGCAGCAAAACTCCCTTAGACTTTTGAAGGCCAAGATTTTTCCTTATCTCACTGTAAGTATCTTTGAGCCCAACTTTGTAAGATGATGAACACCCAGAAGTAATGACTATTCACAGTGACTGCCAGAGTTATGACTTGATTTCAGTTCAGGCATATCTAATACATTTCTTCATACCTTATAGGAGAGGAGATGCTCTGTACATGTGGGAACAGGTCCTTCATAAACCAGCAGTAAAGCCTCTCTTCCTTATCAGGGTATTGTTTAGGTATCCAGAGAGAGGAACAGAGCCTCAAAGGAAGGAAAATCCCCTGCACTCGTTTCTTCCATCCACCCTCCTCTACCCAGGAGCAATGAAAGAAGTTCCTTTTGTTACCTGCACAAAGCAATTTTCCTAAGAACTTGTATGTTGAATTGTCCTTTGACTAAGTGGAAAAGGAACCAACAAGACAATTTACATGGTTGGTTACTAGTCTCCTAATTTAAAAAAAAAAAAAAATCATAGGACAGGAGCCCAGTAAGGAACAAGGAAATAAAGCAGCCCTGTAAGGAATAACAAGCAATAAAACGTTCCTACTGATTTCGTAGAACAGTTCCAATTGTTCTTGGAACCTGATTCAGGGTCGATTGTGAGTTATGGGAAAGGGAAAAAGGACAAAGTCCTAGTAACAGATGGAAAACTGTTTCAAATACGGTCTTTAGACCCTGGGAGAAAAAAAAAAGCAAAGGATATTATGCAAGCTGGGAAATCATGCTTTTTATTTAAAGAAGAAATATGATGGATCGATTTCATTCATTGTTTACTTCCCTGGATTAAGCCACCAGGATTCTATAGATGTTAATTCAAAACCACATAGAACCCAGTTTCAAAATCCATTAATTTTTTTGACTGGTATAAAAAATTTCCTAGTAATATTGTGATTTCCTGCTAACTCTCTTCTGAACAACTTCAAGAAGATGTCCAAATGGGGTACGTTTTTTTCTGCGTTCCTACTCTCACATCTTCGCCTGCTCTTATTTCCTCAATGTTCGGTCTTATCTCTATTTGTTAAATCTTTTTATTCCTATCTCATCTGGGGTTTTATATGCACAAACACAAAAGCTTTCTCCTACAACAAGGTGTCTAACGTGGAATACTTATAAAAAGAGGAAGATCTGAGCTAGAACGGACCAGAAAGCAGTAGCAGAACCTGTTTTGACCAGTCATCAGCAAAACATCTCTCCCAGTCACCACTAGAGTGGCTTTCTAGCACCTCCTCCCCTGGAGAATTACCTCCAGTTACAGATCTCGCTCAAATCCTATAGTAAACTAGGTATCACCCAAAGTAACTAGGCGATATCCACGTGTCTCCACATGGTTAATATCTCACTTGCCTTAGGACAAAATGTTGATTCTATTACATTTCTGCACAGGGTTGGCTAACGTGACCTGGTAATTCTGTAGTAAAAACACAGCGCTCTGTCAGCGGCGACAGCCTTAGTGTTTTATGCTGTTTCCCATCACGGCAGCATCTGAGCACTCTCCTTGTCAAATCAGTCGCATTAGGAAAATAAATCTCCTGTGAACCACACAGTTGCAGCTGCTTTTTTTTCTCCTTGCTTTGAAGTTTTGATAGCACATACTTTATATCTTTGCTAGCTTTTGGTGATGACTTGCATGTTTCTTGGGGCTTGAAAAATAAGTCTTCATAGCCCAAGAATGCCTACAATAGTTCAAAGCGGCAGACCATACACATCTTTGGAAATAGCCAAAGAAATTCTTCCAAGAACTTCTAAGATAGATGAAATAACCTTGCAGACACTGTTTTTTCTGAATTCCACCTAGATAACAGTGATCCTAAAGCATTTGGGTGTGTATCTTTGATCTTTTTTAGCCTTTACAGTGTCACTACCATGGTTCTATTATTCATAAAAATTACAAACCTTATTATGACTCCTTGGTTTCTACAAGGAAGAGCTAGACAGACCTGTTCAAACGGAGAGAAAATGAATTCTAACCTCCACAGAAGCTTTCCAAAAGGATTTTGCTAAGGTTCAGGTCCAGATCGAAAATTTAATCTTAACTCTTTTAATAGACCTTAGTATATTGAATAGTGTAAGACAGCATTAGAAATAGTCTGAGAGAACAATATCAGTACCAGCTTAGCAAAGCATGAGTAGCAATTGTAAACAGTGTGTGCCTAGCTTAGCTTTAGTCATGGTAACAAGTAGTAAGATGTCTGGAAAGCATCAGCAGTGAGAACATTCAGATTTTTAAAGCTGAATGAGAGCTTTCAGTGGGTGAAGGTCAGAAAGCAGCTCTGATTGTAAACAAGGGAGAGTTCTGTCCCCTCAGGCACTGAACCTGTATTCCTGATTAGATTCCCATCTGCACAGGCCCCAAAACCTTCTTGAAACTCGAACGCTGAACTGAGGTTAAGTTAGGTAGAATGCGTCCTAAATGTCATACACCTGCAGCAATTTCTAGAATAAAGATTCTTCCTTTTTGTTTATTATTCACGCAACTACAGATCTAATACATTCCATATTACTGTTATATATGCTAATAACAACTAGCCTGCACTGCATTGCTCTTTATTTGCTTATTTAATCATGTGTTTGAGATTTTAAACAAATTTATTTTAATCTCTTACTATGAGAATATGGTTCATCTATGACCAGTTCTTTGAAACATCTTTGTTTCCAGTTACATCTAGAGTTCAGCACAAGCACTCTCTTGTATCAGTGCAAGACTTCGAGACTGGCTAATGCTGCTTATTGAAAGAGATTTTATTTGCAGTGATGCTCTATATTTCAAATCATTTTAATAAATTAGAAAAGGAACACTAACTCTTCAGTCCTCCAAAACATGTTCACTGTCATGATGGCACAGAAAAGTGATAAACAACCCAAGATTTAAGGGTCACCACATCCAGAGGAAAAAATGCCTTGGTGTTTCAGTTACCCTCAAACCAACTTTATCCCAAGACAGACATTAAGAAATAGGCACAGAAGTAGATGCAGAAACAGTTATGGAAAACAACTATTTACTGTGGTTCAAATAGTTACAGACTAATTACTTGGTTTAAATTCAAATTTAAAGAAATAAAAGGGAATAATGATTATATATGTCTGTACTTTAGATCCAGTCAAAGACATTTTTCTTCTTTGCTTCAAATACTGCTAAGATGCTCCCATGCACACTATTCTTAGGATGAAACTCTTATCTTTCACTCTCAGAAGAAAATCTTGTTGAAGGCAAAGACTCCTGTTGAGGTCATATTCAAGCTCAAACCTTTACGCCACCACAGATACCTGTGATCTGCAATTTCATCAGAGTGATAATTTTGACGCTTCTCCTAAAGGGTTATGGGCCCTCCCCATCTAACTTCGAGACTTATTAACGTCCCTTTCAGATAGCAAGGTGGAGTCATCTCCCTGTAAACAGAAACTTGCTAGGGAGTATTCCTGTATTTAATATAAACAAGTCATTAACCCCCTGGGGAGACAATGTTCCCTCCTGCCTGGTGTTCAAAGAATTCAGCTCTCAGTGTAAAAATCTGTATATCTCATGTAAACATTTAAGCTGACAATTGTATTTTATACAAACATATAAATAACAGCATAAGGTGGCTCATTACTTGTTGATTGAGCATGGACATAACACTAGACAAAGAACTATCAGGAGATAGTAGGTTTGAAGGTTTCCTTAATCTGGACTTTGGAGAGTATCATACTGTGCTTCACATTCTCCTATGCCAAGCAATCACGGCTATGATGATGAGCGCTTCTTTCATTCCAAACCTAGAAAATGTTCTTTATTATATATTTTCTAAGTACAGGTCAGTCAGGTGTAACAAATAAGGCCCACAAGCTCCCGCAGCAAAATTGCTTCTTTGTTAAAGTTGGATCCCAGGAAAGGCTGAACTGTTCCCAGCTGGCACCAGTTCTCAATTTATATGATCAAAGCTGAAAACATAGCTGCCACCTTGATGTCCTTAGCCTTTTGTTGTCACTGTAAAAATTTGTACTTACATCGGTGGTTAGAAGTTCTGCTTCATCTGTTGCTGAACATTACCCAGTTGTGTTCACTGCAGCCTTTACTGAAAACAAAAATGAAATCCACATAACTTAGACATTCATTTTCTGTAATGGCCAAGGCAGCGTAAAATAGTTTGTCGCTCCCCTGTGCCCGGACACTTGGTTCCCTTCTGGTTCCCTTCACCTGGCTCAGCACCCTCCCAGCTCTGCCGACTGAAAGGGCTGCGGGGCTGCTTTGGCCTGTGCKCTGATCACAATCACCAGAAGGATCAGAGGGATTTTTTTTTTTTTTTAAAACTGCTTTTGAAGAGGGATTTTGATCATTTCAATGATCTGGTTTGCAACACATCTCTACAAATCGTTTATCAGTACAGCTAAGAAAGTAGTAGAAGAAACATGGCAGATACTGGGAACAGATAGCGGAATAGGAAAAATCAGAAACTCTTAAACTGGCTTTACTGATGGGAAAAGTGTTACTGGGGTGAAGTTTTCGGGGTATGGCTTTGTTCAGCAGGACGAGCCAAATAACTGTTTTGCCGCAGGAAAAGAGAAAGCCTGCCCTCCCTCCCCATGTCTGGACACCCACRCCTGTCACTTGGCTTGTGCCAGCTGTGCTGTTTGTCCAGTAGCACAGAGGGACAACCAAGAAGTTCAGTGAATTCAGTTCACTAAAATGATACTAAAACTCAGTGAAACAAAATAAGTAGGGTTGTTGTGTTTGGGTGKTTTTTTTTTTTCCAACTGAGGGAGTTAGCTTAAAGAGGAAGACAAGGGAATTATGCTTATGAGTGGGAAAAGAAATGAGAAGATGTGGAAAAGAGTCAGGGCAGGAAAAGAAAGAAGTGGAGAAGGAAAAGAGTGAAACACGGTCTGCCCCTTCAGGGGTAGCAGTTATTCATTTGGCTCAGCTGTGTCAGGAAAATTTGCCATTACTCTTTGAAAAAATAGCAGCACTAATAAGAAGATAACCATTACAACCAATAAAAATTATTCACTTGCAGTCAGGCTTCTTGTTATAAAGACAGAAATGGAGCGTCGTTACTAAGCAAAACTCCCCTGTGTGATGATATTTTCACAGACGTGTATTCACACTGCTGGCACTTCAGCAGGTGGAGACGAGGGGCTGCACCCCAACCTGGCTAGGCTGGACTTTGGAGCAGGGGATGCAACAAAGCTGTAAATGTGTCCRTTGTCTGACATAATTTTTAAATCCATCTGAGAGGCAACTTTATGACATTGAGCCATCCTTCAGGGACTCATCTTCCTTCCAGAACTTCTCAGCATACAACCTCCATTGCCTTCAACTCCTCCTAACCTTCATTTAAGCCAGCAGTATTTGTTGCACATGGCTCCGAAGCAAGAGCAAATAGCAGGATGTCATTGCCAGAAATCACTGCAATGCTGCTGTTCAGGCAGGTTTTGTCTCCTTTGCATTACCTACATGATTCAAAATAAGGATAGACCAGGCTCTTTTCTTTGCAATAGTAACAGCCTTGCATAGGAAAAAGGAGTAAGAAGCCTGAAATCACTGACTTCTCACTGATAAGATGATGTTATCATTGATAAGTTACTAAAATTCCTGTCTGATACATACCTGCCATTATATGAAAATACAATTCTTTCTGATTTTTGCCATTTTCATAGAAGAGACTTTTTTTTCATTGGCATGCTCCATTTTTGTACTGTTTGCATTGGAGTTAACCCCTGATGGAGGAAACAGTAGTCAAACACACAGTAATTTAGCATGGGGTTAAGAAACCCAAAACAGATGACAGAATCCAGGCAGCCTGAGAAATGAAACGGAAGCTTTGTTTCCACAAAGAAGCAAGATAAACAACAGCAGGGCCAGCAAATTACTGTGTCCTTTAGTATGACTGTGCAAAATAGCTTCACCTATTGGCAAAATTGCGCATGGGTCTGGAGTTCCTCACCTACAGCTTATTAATGATAAATCCGGGAGTCATTCCCTAAAGCAGTGCCTCATCCTGCCATTGGGCTTGATTCTGAGAGCATCACCTAATTTTCTACTGACCTCTTTGAACTTGGGGTGCTCAGCACTTTTCCGAGCAGGGCCATAAGCTGGATAATGTTCAATGGTTTTACTGCAAACAAGTCTGCCTTCTGGTGTATTATTATTATTATTATTATTATTATTATTATTTTTATTATTAAAGATCAGCCTGCATCCTTTAAAAAGATCATTTTCCTCCTGGAAAAAGTAAACAAACACCAATAATTTCCTCTGTTAGGAAAAATTTCTTCACTCTCTTTCTTTTGTCAGCACACACCTGACTGCTGCTGTGGCTGACACTGATAGCCTTTGCTCTGTTTACTTTAAAGAATAAGCCACTGCTGTTTGATTTAGTTTTTCATTTTTAATGCATAAGCCCTCTCTTGATGCTGCATTCCAGAGAAAAGGAACCAGAGTTCCTTTAAATATCATGCAGGGTGCYGCTGAAGCCAGAGCTGTAGATGTAAATCTCCTTAGCGAATTTATATAACTGAGATTTATGGGGGGGAAAAAAAACCCCAAACATGTGAGCACCAAGTTCCCCTGGCAGCATTAATGTGACAGGTGTACCTCAGCCCAGCCAGTCACTTTTCATTTAACTGTCAGTACACTTGTTTAATGCTTCTAGCTGCATTGCACCAGTATAGCTTTTTATTCTAAAGGTCAGCCACCCACACCAAAGTTCAAAAAGACATTTAATGCAAACAAAAAATTAAACCAAAGGTGGATTTCATCAGACCTGACTTGAACTAGCTAGGCAAGATGAGGTTCATTAATACACAGGTTCGAAATTTTAAAGAAAAAATTCTTGTCAGGGCTGCATGAATTGCAAAATRAATAAGATATAAAGAGCTATGTTCTTCCTTATGCTTGTATCTGTTTAATGTACTCAGGGTATCAGAGTTACACAAGGAGGGGTTTGTATATTTGTATCTGGAAAGAAAAAGCACTGAAGAACGGGACTTAACATTTCATTCTTAAGGGAGAAATAAGGACCCTGATCTTCTCTCAGGAAACTCAGTGCAGTTGATTAGGGTGGCCAGAAACTGGTTTTAAATTATCGATTATGAACACCCAGTCCCAGGTCCCTGATCTCGAAGGCACTCTCCAAGTCATTGTACTGGAGGTGCCTAGCGAAGTTGTGACGGCCGCTCCGGCATTTAATATCAAGAGAGTGATGATCAACCCAGAGCCCTGCAATGCGAGGCTGCCAGATCCTTCCCCCATATCACTGAGAGAGGCAGAAAATGAGCTGCAGTGACTAAGTTAGACATCAGGAGAAGATGTCTCTATACGGCTCACATAAAGCCAGTCTAGAAGGAAAAAATATCCCTTCCCCTTCTCTTTTCTTTTCTTTCTCATCCCTGGAAGGAGGTGGCAGAGGAAGCACAACAGCACTTCCCAAAACCTGGGGATCCCGCCTGGCGGGAATATTCCTCCTCTGGCCAAGTTGCCTGGGGTTTATGCTGCCAGATGAACAAAGCAGCCACTATGTCCAAGAGGATTGGAAACAGGGTAACAAATGCAAAATTAAATAGGTTTTTGTTTTGGTTTGGTTTTGTACAGGACCAAAATGCAGCAACAGCTGCTCGAGATGTAAACACAGTCCTCTTTAGCATGAAACCACTTATACAAGTTGTTTGAATTGGCTGATCCTCAGCAAGGGAAAGAAGATGTTTATATAAATCCTACACTTCATCCCAGATAACAACATAGYGACATCTTAATCCAAATGACACCGGGCCTGATCTTTCAGACTCTTTGTGTGAAGGCTTCCTGATGAATTCCCTGCATCAGAAACAGGTTACTCATCTATTTCTAAGTGCATTCGTCTGATGCAAGTATTTACAGTTCTTCACTGGGCAGCTCCAGTCCTTGGGCCTCTTAACAGATTTCATGATACCCTGCCCGCACGGTGATCCTGGAAACACCTCTGGGGATGTACAGCAATCCCTGACACGTATCTGACTATGCTAAGGTACAAGGAACAGATTTTCAGGTGGACTTTAAAGCTTATGCAGTCATTCACAGTTCCAGAAAGCAAGGCATTGCAAAATGTCCTTCCAAAGAAAAGAACAGTCTGAACAAACCGGAATATCTAACTCAACCACTCCAAACATGGGGAACTGGACTCTGTCTCAGAGTCACCATATCTGATCTTCAAACCTTTCAGGCCCTTTTAAATACCACAAAGCAGGAAAAACAAACAAACAAAAACTCAACAGATTTTTTTTTTTTCCTCTTCATTTTCATGTAATTTTTTAGTTTAGAACCAGGGTTAGTGGTCTTTTTTTTTTTTYYCCCCYGGGAAAAAAAAAGAGTTCAGCTGCAATTTGCTTAATTTTTCATGTTTTGTGAGAATAAAAGAAATAGATTTCAGTTGGAAGCTTGGCTTTGAGGAGTTTATTGTTTTTCTTCTTGTGGAATGTCAAATGATGTGAAATTTTGCTATCAACTGAAAAGCCATTTCAAGTGAAAAGCAGCTTTTAGTGCAAAAAATTCATCAGTTCCCTTTTGAATGCAAATCTTCAGAACGTTTACACAAAAATTCTGTGCATTTCAAGGTACATTCATACTTCTTCACCCCCTTCAATGAGGCTATGCAGAGGCTTAACTTTAAGTGTTTGCTCAAGTGTTTTGCTGCAGAGGAGCCTCTGAGACCTTGATGGCAGAAGGCATTGTKGTGATTTCAGACCTCGAGGCAGGAAGCAAATTGCACATGCGGCATCTTGCGAAGGACAGAAAATAACACTGGCTTTTTTGGAAAATATAAAGGCGGGCTTTTCCTGGGATTCTAAATGGGTAAATTAATGGTCATGGGCAAAGGCAAGGAGAGAACAAGAAAAATGATAGAGAAAGCGAATAACGGAAGAATAGATGTCTGTCTTCCTACAGGCTTTACTGAAATGCTTTCAAACAATTGCCTTTGGATCAAGAAGAATTCCTGAATGATTTTGCAAAACAAAGTAGAACTGCAAATGAAAGCAACTCTCTGACAATCAAAGGAGATGTTTTCCAACTCAAATATAGTAAAACAAAAGGTCGGGGGGGTGGGAGCAGGGCGAATGCGTGACTCTAGAAAAGAAAAGAAATAGAAAGAGGTTTTTAGAGGGCTGGAAATGGCTGTAAAGATGGGAAAGTACTTTTATTTCCTGACATTTCAGTGGTACATCTATATTCTCAGTGTTTCACAACCCTAACATTGACTGGTGTGGCTTGTAAGAGAATTTGTGTTTTCGTCCTACTGCCACTATTTTGCATATCAATAGAAGTGTTTTCCTCCAACCTAAGATATCCATGCGCTCGCCTTGTTGAACAAAGCCAGAGGACAAAACTAATCTCCCATTGCTGTACAGTCCACCTAGAGCTGTCTACAGAAACGCAAGACGGTTTGCAACGCCTTCAAACATATCCCCTCCACGCACCTGAGATGCCTGCACTTCAGCTGAGCTGCACTGGGCTACCCTCCTACCCATCGCTCAGCCTGTTTTTGTCAGGGGCTGTCTGCCACCTGTGCTACGCGCTCTTCTGAACAGGGACTCACTTCTTTGTAACTTTCTTAAGCCCTTACCCAGCCTGTAAAACCCATGGTAACTACATGTAGGGTATCTGGACTGTTTTTTTATTTGGGATTTCTGAGTGAGCGATTGTGCAATGTTTGGAAGACTTCCATTTTTGTGCCCAACTGCACATATTTCCACTGAGGACTGGCCATCCTGGACCTTGCCTCCTACGCGGTTTCCTCACTCAGACGCATTGTGCAAACAGCTCTAGTCTAACAGTGTGGGGCAAAAGCTGTTCTTACCCATGCATAAACGCCACTAGCAAAGCCAGCGTCTGAATCATAACCATCCAAGTACCTGACAAAATGTCTTTTGCTGCAGACCCTTGCATTAACCTCATTTTCCTTTTGGAGTGGAAGACCATGGGGAGAACCACTCGGAGAAGGGCAGCAGCCAGAGCACCTTTCAGAAGGGCAGTCATTTCTGCCGCTCTCTGGTTGTCTCCTGCCCACTACTCATAGGCAAGCACACCACGCCATAGGCTTTACGCCAGGAAATACCGAAGACCCCAGCAGTGACCACCACAGGGCACTGTCGATTCATGGGGACAATGAAAGTTCCCAAAAATGTGCCAAAATGTATGTGTCAGTCCCTAATTTCTCAGTTTGGAGTGCAAGAAAAAGGAGTGCAGCCTGACTCAGACTGGAAAAGACTTGCTGCAGTCAGGCATTATTATACAAACCTCCACAAAAACGATAAAAAAAGAAATATATTTATTGCCTGTATTCCAGGAACCTAACTGAATAAGCAATGGATGTTGCTTACCGTAGGTCAGAGAAAATTCTCTGCCAGAATAAGATTTTATTCATGGTTTAACTACGTTAATTCAAGAGATCCAGACCTGGCACTCAGAGGCTTTAGTTCCACAAACACTTTGGTCTGGCACTGAGGCCAAAAGAAGCAGTCCCATTCTCCCATCGCCTTCATTTTTTTCTGACTCAACATTGCCCTCTCCCTTGTTCTGGCACCAGAAGGTGCATGTTGATGCAGTGGACCAGAGCGGGGAACGGACCCACGTTTGAGCTAGCCAAGCCCCTTTTCCTGGCACAGCTTTCTCCTGGATGGGTTTCCCTGCCCAGCGCACTGTGCAGCTGCGTGGAACCTCGCGGTGGCACCAAGGATGGCATGGCATTGGGTCGAGGGGGAAATACGCAGAGGGGCAAGGAGAAAGCAGGACTGCTTATTCCAGTGGCAGTGGCGTCTGCTAACTTAACTTGGCTGTGAATGACTCTGTGGTGTCAGAGTCATTCTTTCTTGCTGTAGCCTCCAAATTCACTGACCTGTTTTGGAAGTGCATCCTCCACAGTGCCTTGCTGTGAATGGGTAAGAGGATGTTACTTATACAGGATATTTATTAAAGTGACTGCATACAGCTTACACAAAGAAAATATACAGAACATGCAGAGAGTATGCAGCAAATGTATTACACAGTTTTAGAAATGGTTTTAACTATGTTAATGCTGAATATCCAAATCTGGAACTCAAGAGGCTGCATTTTACAAACACGGGCATAACAATGTGTGATCCAGAATGGAAAATGGACCTAGGTATGACTGATCATTTAGTTCTCCCACAATCTATGGCTACCAATAGATACAGCAGAACCACTGTTGAAAAAGACCTAGTGAAAAATACATGCCAAAATAATTCACCTGATTTTAACAAACAGTTTAAATAAAGAATATTTGTTTTTCTCAGCTAAGTTCTGGATAGTCTTTAATAAGGGGGGGGGGGGGAAGCAATGTTTTTGTGGGACCAAAAAGCAGCAGTTCAGCTGCTGGCAAGAGTCCCCGTAGAGTACACGGAAGAAGAGCGAGGCATTAGGCTGTGCTATTTTAAAAGGTTGCTTTCATTGACTGGAACTTTATTCACTGGACTGCAGTGCATTAACACCAGGAGAGCATTTGACTTTTTTTTGCAGTTCAAAGAACATATTTCCTAGTACTAGTCAGACTAAATATTAAGTATTTCCTCTGTGACACTGATTGTTCTTCTGTGCTTCTTCCTCTGCCCAGGACGGACTGATCTGCGGACAACCAACTACCTGGGCATACACTTGGGTTTACACATTGCCATTTGAATCTTTCATGATACAGATACTACCAAATGCCATGTTGCATGTGGCTCCGGGTGAGAACAAGGGTTTGGTTTCTCCTCATTAAAACCTCTGTTTTCCAGACAATGTGACTTTCCTGGCAGACTTCACTCCGGAGTAGAGCCTGCGGGGAAGTAACACCATGAGACCTGCACCTCCAGCGCTTTCTCTTCTTCTTCCTGTCTCCTTCTCTTTTCTCCCCACACCTCTTTCTTTCTCTCAGCCCATGGCTTACTGAACTCCCCTCTTCCAACCTGGCCTTCTGCTTTTCTCCTCCTTCTGGAAACATGGCCCACCTTAGCCCCACCAGTCCCTCTGTCCCTACAGCCCTGGTCCCCATCAAGACTCATCCTAGCCCCCCACAACACCCTCCTGGAGAGTGGACCAGTGACACGGTTGGGGGACAAGCAAGGGCACCCACTTCCAGTCGATCCCCATCATGCTGACGAGGCCGAGGACTGTGCAGGATACATCTTACAGATTCAAAGGTGTAAGACCAAGGGGGATAAGGATGGGGAGAAAGGCACTGAGAGCGGGCCATGTGGCTAGCACACCACTGAGCCACAGACTCGTGTTGCAAAGGCTACACAAGCATCAGCACCTAATAATTTTGGTACTACTTGATGATACCATGTATGTTTAGAGCTGCAGCATGCTGCCTAACACTTCTGGAAATAGGGGAGGGGGGGAGAATTATTGCTATTGTTTGGGATTTTTACTGTCTTTTAACTGTTTTTTATTTTCCCTTGTAGTGAGCAAGTAGAGTGGTTACTGTACAACATAAGGCTGACTATGAACTGACAAGTAGGCACACTAAATCTGCTTCTTGTCCCCTCAGGCAGTGGCCCCTAACTCTTGGCTCAGAGACAACATGTTGAGCACCAGATTCCTCAGCATTACTTGCAGCCATCAGGGAAAGCAGAGTACAGCATCAGACATCACTTGCAGTGCGTTACTACTTCAGTACATTACCCCAGGCTAGTGGAAGTTGGGGTTCTCTGCTTGGGATTAGACATCGGACAAAAGACATCAGAAAGAGGAAATACCAGAAGATGGAAGAGGAGTGGGTGATCACAAAAATAATCTTGCCCAGTACCTGAAAGCTCATCTTTTCACTGCAGCAAGCCCCAAAAATAAGACTGGGCAATTCTTCGCTTTCAGTGCTTTCCACAAACTCCTTCCTCAGGTCCATGAGAAGACAGATATCATCTCTGCACTAGTTACAGGCTCCTGGTGCCACGCTGCATTTCATGGGGTAGCTAGGAAAGCCACGTCTTCGTTTATAACAAAAAAATCCCAACCAACCAACCAACCAAAAAAAGTCTGTAAAAATAACAAAGTACTTCAGATCACACAGAGCTATTCACCTGGTTTGGGATGATTGTTTTCTTCAGTTTATAAAGAATTTTTTAAAACATTCTGGAGTTCAGACTGGCCCCACACATCTATTTATGTTTTAAGTTTGAGCAGAAAAGAAAATTATCCATGAAATACTAGTTAGGTTGCAGCGTACTGCTGATCCATAGCCACTGATATGGCAAATTCCCACTGACCAACTCTGAAGGTATTTCTCTCCTATATTCAAGTATAATAATGATGATGGAAACAGGCTACCTGTTCCTCTGGTGTAAAGGGCAGCAGCAGTAATGCCTATTCAGCAGAAATGAAGGGCTGTCCAAGCAAAGACGACAGATACACAAGTTAGCCTCGCAGATAAAATAATCCTAGTCAGCCAGACTCGAAGTGAAACACGCTTTTATGGACACACAGCGTGCATGTGCCTGACACTCTCCAGATTTGGACTGTAAAGGTTACACACAGATGAGTTAATCCTTTTCACTGCACAACCCGATTGTGGCTAAGAGAGAGATGATCTATCTTAAGGGATCTTGTCTTTGAATCTCTACTCTGCATTCAGGAACGCTCCCCAGGCAGGGCTAACAATCTTGTATAGATCTCCTACATGGAAGAGGAGGAGAAATACCTTTACTGGCCTCTTGCAGCTGTCTCAGTTGGGTCAATGGCTCTCTTCTCAAGTGTAATGGGCTCCCTCACGTTCACCCTAGTACACTGACAACGTGCTCTCCTTCCTACCGAGTAACTTCTTAATACCCCGCAAGCTCCACACATCTCTTTGTTGTGCTGCGAGCCGAGTACCTGCAGCAGCACAGCTTGCCTTGCAAGTTGCCAAGGCTACCCTGAAAACTCTTCCCTCCTTCTCTCTGCTTCATGTATCCTTTTCTTGGTACACAAATGTCAGCAGTTGTAACCTACTGTAGGGAGGCATCTGGCAGCGATGGCTGCCACAAAGGAGGAGGCTCTTGCCGAAGATACTCTGCCAGCAGCAGCGTTATGCAGACTCCCCTTCTCAATTCACATTTTCTTGGCACCTACACCCCTGTCTGACTGATTTTTAAACGGGCAAAGAGTCAACCCAACAGATGGGCCGGGTGGCAGGCGACCAAGACGGTATGAATGTACATTGTCTGGGTGTGGAGAGTCAAATTGCCAGCCGGGAATATCCAAGTAACTGCCCGTCACACAGCTATGTGACGACAGCGCAGAGATATGCTGTGAATAGCCAACTTTGAACGCCTTCCGTAACAGCAGCATTCGTAGACAGAAAACGTACAGTAAAGTGGTGTTGCAGCTGACCACACTTGGGAGGAATCCAGGAAGGAATTGCGATGGAGAGGCGAGTCCAGCTGAAGAGCGACTTTCCTCTCACGAAGAGACTGTCGCCATCCCCCGTCACGATACCTTCCAGCATCACAGGAGAAGATTTTTACACAGGGCAAGGCGAGCAGCAGAGAAAGTTTATCTTTTGTTTCTCAGGAGCCCTTTAAAATTAGTACAAAAATCTAATGCATTACATGTTTTTGCTAMACGGCTCAATAAGCTTTGGACGGTACGTGGTGGCCTCTGCATGCATGGTGTGAGCAGACTAGCCTAGCAAGTCTAGTTACCAAGGAAACAGGGTTTAAACTCGAAACATAGGTAGTCAGGATGACAAAGAGATCTTACACTTTTTTGGAACATGTGTCTCTTCTGAGGAGGGAATGTGGAAGCTGGCTTTCAAAATCCTCCTCCCTGTGGTCACGGGGCTGGTGGACCATGTTGTTGCCCACCCTGACTCACTGATCTAGCAGAAGAGGAAACAGAATATATAACAAAAGATCATTACGCAGCATCGCCTAATGCTTTACCTTAAAAGAAAGCAAATGGGGGTGTTGATTAGACGAGGATTTCCTTTCTTCGAGGGAGCTGATCAATCACATTTTTCCTGTCCTGAAATGAGGAGGTCTTTTTTAACATGAATCTTTTCAGCCCCAGTGCTATGGCTTTATAGGAAGAGGAAATTGATCTCAGCCATTCCCCGACAGAGTGGCACTGAACGCAAAGTGTCTTTCTTCCGGAATGTATTCATTAGTTCCTTCTCTCAATCTGACCTTGTAAGTGTTTGATTAAATGATTAAAATAATTTCATCCCAAAATGACAGTTTGTAGGACAAACTTAATTAAGCTCCGGGACCGAGGAATGGAAAAGCGTGTGCTACGCTTCTTGCTTTGTATGAACTCCTATGCTTAAATAACCACGTGAGGGCCATCGTAAGCCCCTGCAATATGTTGGGCATCTGGCCTCCCTGACTGCCCTCCACCTGAGGGGCTCTCCAAGCCCAGGCAGCGACAGGTTACTGCTCACTGCCTGCCGCGCAGCCCCAGCCACCGCTCCCTCCCCTACAAGCAGCAACTCTCCCTGCACTGAGAGCAGAGTCACTCGTTAGCATCTTCTCATTTCACAGCCCCTCCAGAATACACAAACTGGCCACGGAGAGCTTGAAAAATCATTTGGTGCTTGTAACAAAAAGGGAAGGAGTTCTGCTAACTTCATTGTCATCTCATCATTTAAAAATACAAAAAAGTTACACCCGCTGTGGGATAGCGCAGTGCAAGTTGCGAAATTATTACTTTCTTGCCACTTTGATCAGCACCGTCAAAAACCTGAATCTGGTTTCTCTGCTAAAATAGCACCACTGCTTTTGGCAGCAGTGTAATACTAATGCAGATTGAGATCTTCAGCATTGTTTCTTTTAAATTTCTCAGGTTATCTTATCCTGGCAGTTTAGAAATACGGGGCTTCATTTGCTAACGTTCACACTGCATCTAGTCCTTTTGCAGGGCCATCGGTGCTAGCAGCGGTGGATAYATCGCCTAAACACAGCCTTTTAAACAAGGCTTGAGAGAAAATTATAGCGGGCCTTAATACGATGCTCAGTCATAACTAAGCAATTCTATTGACTTCAGTGGGGCTGCATAAAAATAACTGTTAGTAAAACTTGGCTCAGAAACTTAAAAAAAAAAAGAAAAGAAATCCTTAAACCACAAACAGTATGTGGTTCATTTTGCAAACAATTACTTAACTCACCAATATATCAATGATAAAAACAAACCTCCCCCATTCCCCAGCCAACAACAAAAAAAAAAAAGGACTAGGAAAGCAAAATTGCCTACGCAGGGTAAATGACACACAAATAAACTAGAACAGGAAAAACATATTAATGAATCTTCTTTTAAGAGGTAAACAAAATGCTGGCTTCTCGCCAAGGAGGCACGCATCGAAATCAAGCAGGGGATCCCAGCAAGCGCAGCAAAGCAGCCGATAAAGCCTCTTTAGTGCTGCAAATGAGGCAGACACAATCTGAGCGATGGCTGCGCCACACACGCACAGCGGAGGGGCGAGCGGAGGGGCGAGTGGCCCGCCTCGGCGCGGGGAAGCCGTGCCTGCGGCCCGGCCCGGGGGGCTGCCAGGGGCCGGGTTCCTCCAGCCTCCGAGCGCCTCTGAGGAAGGTGCTAAAATACCTCGAGGGTCCCGCTCTTGCCCTCTCCGTGGGGAGAGCACAATGGCGGAAGGAATCGGAGGAGGCTGAGTTTGATGTTTCGTGACATTCCCCGCTGGCGCGGCTGGTTGGAGCCGGAGCAGCTTGAGCTGAGCCCGGCAGATGATGCATCCATCCTGTTAGCTCTCCCCGTCCCAGCGGCCGGGGGGGAGGCCGGCGTCCATTTCTATGCTGCTTCTGTACCCACCACCGTAAAGGCTACGGGGTTTCCCGTGTGATGATGCACGCCGCTCTGCGCGTAGCTGGAGGTTTTTATTTCTTTCCCTGAAAGGCTCCCGAAAAACCTGCAATGCACAAGGAAATACGAAAAGTCTCACTTTTCTTTTCCTCGAGTCAGTCATCTTCCAGAGCCACCTTGCAGATTAATGCAGTGAGACAGGGGTTCAAAAAGAGCTTTGCAGAGCCCTCGCCCACACTACGTCTCAGTCACACGGATTAATGCGCCGATTTAAATGGATGCGCTGAGAGAGGCGCACGGCCGGCGGTTCAAGCTCTGAGGCAGGAAGATGAAGTCTTCGGTGGCTGACAAAAGTTGGAGGTCCGTTTGAGATTTCTGTTTTCRTTCAGGGAACAATAGATTTTTGCCCTGTGAATCTTCTGTGCTAGAGGACAAGTAAAATAGTCACCCACTCATTAGCAAAACAAAACAAACAAACAAACAACATCCTCCAAATACATGTCAATTGGTACACTGACATCTGTCAAGCTATATTTGAATGCACACAAAATGTGAGCTCTCTTGTGTAGTAACAAGTATAATTAGGCCTTTATCACAGTATCCATTGATAAAAATGGAGTGCTGCTTCTGCAGAAGAGGAGAACCGGAGCATTTCACTGAACAGCACGGGAGAACTTCACCCACAGAGCGATGATGCACCTCACACACCGAGAAGGTACATCGCTGCTTTACACATCGAATTGAGGACCATCACAGTGTAAAACAACAGAATTGCTGGAGCTTATAATTTGTAGCAGGACAGGCAGTTCGATGGCTGGAGAGTCTAAAGGCAAGTCCAAACATAAATGAGGTTCTTCTGACCATGACCTCTGGATGTTTCTCCTAATCTGCATGTCTGTAAATGAAGAGCGAAGATCACAGATATAACCCTGCAATGGAGTTCTCCAGGTACCTCACATAACAAATGTGCTTGTTAAACAGTGAACGAGCAGGTTTCCAAAATGAAAATTATGCTGTCTTGAATTTTTTTGCAGTACAGCATTTCTGGTTTTGAAGGCATTGGGCTATAGCTGCTCAATTACAAATCTCATTTTCTTTATTCCTTTAGAACAGAAAAATCCTGGGGTCTGTTACCTTCTGAGAAATACAGACAAAGTCAATAAAGTAATGAAATGTTTATATTGTCCAAGTATTTCCTGTGAAATAGTAGAACCATTATTTGATTAGAATAATATAGAATCCAGCACTGGGATATTAATCATGCTGCATCAAAGGCAGAGAAGGAAAATATTATTCCTCTTTTGTCAAGTCTGTTACTAAGAAAAGACTCTACTCAAAGTAGAAACACTTCAATATTTGTTCTTTAGATAAATAAGATTAAATTTTAACCTTTACTCTTCTGAACCCTTAGAGAAACATTCATTTATCTGCAGCTGAAATTAATATTGGATTGCGTTATTGATTCATTGGCTAAAGGCACAGACTAGCCGTGAAAATGCCTCTCTGCTTGCATTGACACATTGAACAGGAACAAAAAAAATGTCATTTAAAAGCAGTTTAGCCCTGAGAAAATGGGCAGTCATTGTGAGGTTTGGCATTCTAGAAAAAAAATGTTCTTCATGTATCCCACTTAAGAATCAAGATATTTATATGGAACAGCTTGATAGACATGATAAATAACTGACTATAATTACATTTCTTGAGGTACTGCTCAAAGGCAATCTTATACCACAACACAGAAAAGCCTTCAGAGGACATAAGGTTTAAAAAACAAAATATCAAAAATATATAAACAACATCCCAAACGACTCTGAGTCAGAGCTTCAATTGCAGTAAATCACCATGAATGCAATGGTGGCGTATTCCTAATCTGCGGCCACTGAGACGCGGGGCCCCAGGGTTTATCTTTGTGCAACAGCTTGTGATATTTAGACTGCAAATTGRCAGCAGTAAAAGGGCAATCGGTGGGTATGTTGTAGGTGATCCGGGTGACCCTACTAAGGGCGAGCTCGGTGTGAACTTACTCCACCGTCTCTGTGTTTATACCCTGATCCCATGGCAAGCACGAGATAATTTGAGGTAATCACGGCTCCGTAGGGAAGGAGTAAACACCTCACAGTTACCTCTGGGTCAGATTAAGTAAAATGATAGATACGGTGGTGTAGTTGCTATATCCCTTATTTCTCCCCTATCTCCGTAGCTTGTTTCAGTATATACACATTTACACGAACCATGACACTTCACCTAGGTTTATCACACAGCTGAAGTAATGGCATAATACACCACCGCCTGCACTTTCTGGTCCTTTTGCAGGATGGCAATACTTGTCTGAAAGGTTTGATGAGAACAGGCTGCTTTGGCACGCCGACCAGCTTCACCCCTAATGCCCAAGGAGCGGTGGGAGCCCCGCATAGAGGCCCTGCTCTGCCCTGAGCCTCCCGGGGGAGGAGTTGCCAGTCTTCTGTAACATGTGGGATGGTTCCTCTCCTGACATGTGGAAAGCATTCATGTCTCCTGATACGAAATGATACTGCCCGCAACTGTCAGAGAAGTCGATCATGGTGTTGCTTTGGTTTTTTGGATTCGTCATGTTGAAGAAGGAGTTTCATCTGCAGTTGGATAAGAGCACTCTTGAGCAAATGATCGGAGTTTTAATTGAGAGCAACCAGTCTCACCAGTTCCTTTCTCTACAACATCTGCATCTAAGTCAGGTCAATTGCCAGTAAAGGCCCGATGTTAGAGAAATTATCATTATTTTTTTCCCGGAGTAACTGCTCTGTCAAATAGGGTTGTAATGTATTGTAGCACCACAAATTTACACTATGCCCTGGAGACCTCATAGGGGATACCGGGGAGACCTTTCCACAGTCAGTTAGTGTACAAATTTGTCCAAAAAGCCATTATGCCTGGGTGAAAGCAAACTTCTTAAAGGAATTAGGAGCATATATTAACTCTACTGTTTTAAGGTCAGACTTTTCACACACAAATATTCTAGTGGAGATGTAGTAAATTCATCCCTTTATACACAAGTTTCATCATTTGATCCGGTATTTTGAATTAAGGGTACACTTCAGTTCACTTTTTTGGGGGAAAATCTAAGTCATATTACAAGATCTAAGTCTGGACCCTTTTGCTTGGGCAAAATTTCCACGTTGGAGTTTGTCTGAGGTAGAATGGTAGGCCTGGATGTTCACCTCTGCAATACAGCTTACTCAGGCTAATGAATGAATAGGGAAGTAATAACTGCACTGTTGGGTACACCCACATTTTCAGACAGGATCCTTACTTAATGAGAAGGAAAACTATTTTTAGGAGCAGTAGCAGAAATTTCAAAGGTTGAGACAGAATAATATATTAATGTTTAATTCCTGTCAAATGTGGGAGTTCAATTTGACTGGTCCATCTGCAGCAAGCATGTTTCCAACTAAGGGAATCCTGTTCCTTTATCTAGAACCTCCTCGTATTCGTATTAATGGATGTTTCAAGGCGTGTCTAATTCCATCTTCTGCCTCCTCCATTTACAATATGTAAACATAGCCTGATGTTTATATCCTCTTGTGCTCCTCACCTTCTAGACATACCTTCTACATTCAGTTTAGCACTTACTGATGCATTTTTATGATTGTGTTTATTACTCACTTTAAGCAGAGGGGAAAAGAGAAGATGCAAAGAGGCCCTGTAAAGAAATACTGAGGATCAAGTAGACTTTTCAAAAACTTTTGGCAGCCACACGTTCAACACATGACACTATGTTGCCTAATACGAAAAAAATTATGAGGCCATGGCTCATATGAAGCAATGTTATGTGTCATAGCCATCCCACAGGACATAGTTTCCCCATCCCTAGCGTGAACATTATAAAACATGTTTAGTCTGATATATAGATTGGACACATCACAATAATAAATTAAAAAAAACAAACAAAMAAACAAAAAAAAACCAAACCAAAAAAACCCAGGGACCTATATTTTCAAAACTGAATGGTGACATTTTCTGTCCCTATTGTTTTGGTAGGCCATTGAGATACTTCAGAGAAGTCCTCTTTTCAGAAGTCAGATTCCCACTAAACATCACAAATCATACCCTTAAATAAGAAATATCCATCATCAACTGTAAGTTAAATATTTAGGGCACCTAAAAAGCAAAAACCCAATTCATTAAATATAATCTCTGTTTGCAGACCCTTTCAGAGACTCTTGTCCCCCAGGAAAAGCCAGGTGCAAGTCAGGTGAGTCTTGCTGTGCATCTTGATGTCTCTGCAAGAGCTGGCTGAAGTTCCTCAAGGTGGAAAAGCCATCTGGGAATGACTGAAGCAGTAGTAATATACTGAAAGATTTGGTAGGTGATTTACCTCCCACAGAGCATGAAGGCTTGCATCTCTGGCCAAATCTGTTCCCTTTTGTCGTGGTTTAACCCCAGATGGCAACCTTTATTAAACCTTACCTATTAAACCTTCGCACTATTCAGCAACGGCTCTCCCAAGAGCAGACTCCAAGTTGCATTTCATCAGTCAGAATACTCACAAATGAGTTCAGAATTAGTGTAGCAAAGACCTGAACCCTTTCCTCTTCCCATCTTCTTTGAGAAGAGAAAGCAAGTTGAACGGTAGGAATGGGTGTTGAAGAAGGCAACTTGCTTGTCCCATGTTCATTATTTAAAGGCTATTGAAAGATGATGCCTTTTATAGTGGTCTCCAGGGCCACTCTGAACTGGAGAATTTGGGAATGCTTCTAAGCTCCAGGGCACAGGGAAGTGCTCAAGGTAACCTCATTCCATGCTGGGGTGACACCTGGACATGTATCAACCGTTCCCTGAACCCTGTACCACAAAAAGTAAACCTAGGTTCCCAAGGAGGCTGGAAGCCATGGACTGCTTTGAGGTCCTTGAGAAAGATAGTCACTGGGCAAGGACTTAAGAGCACCACTCTCAAGTCAGTGCAAATGTTGCTCTGTTTGGAAGCAGCCTACATCACACCAAACTGTGCTGTAGGTGGGATGAGTATCCAAAGGCTTCCTTTATGCTTTATTAGAAATTGAACCCACTGGAGAATCTGACACTGGATTTCCAGATGTCTTATCAAACACATTCTTCTTCTATAGTATCGTAAGGTACCGCTCACATAGCCTGTTGACAGCAGAAAAGCAGAAGATACTTTTGGATAGTTGTATTTCTCCAGAGCAATTTCGAAGACTAAAGCAATTGCTCTTTCTCTTCAAGGATGTAGGCACCATAAGATCCACAATGTCTCATTTTGTCTCCCCTAGCTAAGCCTGCAGCTAAGACAGTCAGCACAGGTGAGAGAAAGAACTGAATGTTCTCTCTTGGGCAGCATACACATTATCTGTGATTTATGTCTGCACTCTGTGGCTTATATGGACACTCCAGCAGCCACAGGATGATCCTACTGCAGCAACAGACAGAATTGCTCTTTTCCATTCAAGCTGCGTTCAAAGAACCTGAGCTTGCCACAATGAGCCAGGTTTTGTCCTTTTAAGACAAAGTTATACAAGTATGGTGCTTCGACCATCCCCCAAACATAAGGTAACCATGAAAGTACCAGCCCACTTGGTGGTAGATGTGGCCAGGAGAATATAACATACATGTCCCAAGACAGGATTTCACTCCAAATGACTATAAATGTGGTACGCACAGAGATCGTCTCCTCCTGCACCAGCAGGCCTTGCATGTGATCAACGAAGATGTGTCACTCGGACACTCCTCAGCTTAAGCAAAGGAGATCTCAGCAAGACTCTGCTGTGAAACAGACATCAAGCTTTTCATGAACCTACTGTTGTCATCCCCTGCCCCTCATCACCACAATCCCTGTCATGAGTCAGTGACCCTCTCACAGGTCATTTACTTGGGTGCAAGGAACATTGAAAAAGGGTCATTTACACAGGTATAAGGGACTTTCCTACTGACCAGGTGCAGATCAGGCTATGGTGACCCCATGGTGTCTATGACTGTACCCCAGAGCCCCTGCACGCAAGCCAGCAGATGAAGATACCTACACAGAGCATTAGGTTCCCGCTCCCATGTACCAGTGTAAGTGACTATACAGCATGCATAGGGTAAGTCTGTTCCCACTAAATAGGCTACCAGAAGAACTCCCACGGTCATCCACTTGCTTTTAAAACTGGCGTTAAAAATTAAGACCAAATTCTGCTCCTAGTTATTTCCTCAAATATACAAACTTTGCCTTTATAATACTGATCTTTTTATTCTTAAACAAGACTTAAAATGATTTTATGATTTTTCAGGAGTGTTATATGTGTTAAAAGGAAAGCAGGTAAGTATGTGCAGAGCAGTAAGATTTATTCAGAGAAAGTGTGTTTCTGTTTAAAAGAGAGAATAAACTGATTTTATGTAAACAACCAGAAAAACCACCCCACCCCTAGAGAAAACAGGCACACAAATACTTTACTCCTTTCATAAATAATGTATTTTATTGCATATGGCTATTAAGGAGAGCATCCATGATCAATACAGACTAAATACAATACACTACTCTAGTTCCATTTATTCTGGTCTCCAGCAGCATCACATTTATCCTTATATACAGCGTGTACATTGGAAGACACAGCAAGATAAGTTAAGTCTCTTGTCATATCACAATAGCAAGAAATATATTTAACATCTTGATATCCAGAAACAATACGTACCCAAAAAGAAAACACTGCTTAATAACTGTTAAGGTTATATAGCAAAAAATATTTTAAATTTAAGGTAAGTCAGGCAAAATGTACAAAGACCCAATATACATTGTGAAGTTTTAGCAAACATAACATTTATACATTTTGGTTCCATTCTGTAAACTAAATTAAGAATGTAAGTATTGCATATGCCTTTGTGAAATATACAGGTTAGAGAAGAATTGACTATATTGTCAAGTTTTTGTTTTGAAGTTGCTGTATGCATTTTAGCCATTTGTTTTAGTGGCATGATTTCTTAATTGGTACAGAGGGCTACTTCAAAATAGAAGTTCAAAACATTGAATTCAGCAGGTACCACAGTCAGTGCTATGGGGGGGTTCAGACAGAAAATGTCAAAGGTATTTCTTTTTTTTAGTTCCAGACTTGAACAAGCAGCATTTTAGAATGTCTTAGAATCATTTATAGTATTATTATTAAAAAAAACCAAACCTCAAACAGATAGATTAGATATTTAAATTGATTTTAGATCTAATATTGTATTAGCCTATGCATTGCTGTGATTTAAGACCCCCAAAATTACACTGAAAAATAAAGTGTGTCATGGGGTAGGGAAGGAATTAGTTTACATTCATCTTTGTCTTGTAATACAATCCTCAGTTCTAAAAATTCAGCATGTAAGCAGGAAGACCACGTTGCCATTCATTATACTTGTAAGACATTGACTCTCGTCTTCCGCAGAAAAAAAATCCCAAAAGATAATGCATTGTTAATAGTGAAGTACAGGTTCCACCTAGCACAATGATTTTAAAAAAGAAAAAAAAAAAGTCTCACATAACTCAAATAACTTAGTAATACTTACATGTCTATTAGAGCAGGCACTGGGGAGGTACCCTTAAAATGTATATAAACTCTTCAACAAATTTATCGAAGGAGAAACAAGGTGGCATGACATCCTGCTAGTCTGGTGCAACAGCTGTATGTGACATTTGTGACAGTAGCCACCACATCACTCGGATTTTCAGGCTACTGGAAATGTGATGCATGGGTAGCCTTGAAAAGAACTTGGGATAAGTGACTGCAATGGTTCTTCTTCCCTGTAATAATGCCTGCAGCTGCAATGGTGCTTTCCTGGTAAAAGGCAAATATCAGGACTTTCTAGATGGCAAGATAATACTGTGTTAATATTAGCGCTTGAATCTGCCCAATACCCATTATCATCCCTGCATTCCTAGCATGCCTATGTGAATTTTTGGTTACAAGAAACGCAGCTAAGAACAGGGTTAGCTGACAAAAGTGAGCTCGTAAATAGGAGAAAAGGCTTTTGCAATCTGAAGTACCTACATAAACACCTACATAGAGAGGATTAAACAAGTGTGTCAAAGGTAGAGAGAGATACCCCCAATACAGTTTGATGTTTTTAACTTACGTTGCTTCAGTTACACTTTTTTTTTTTTTTTTTTTTAAACTACTCTGAATCCTCC